>CM034155.1:460759431-460771851 GCA_019776745.2 Taxus chinensis | reverse complement strand
TAAGACCCAAGTTCACCCACACGAATTTATTAAAACCTAAAAACAATATAAAGGCTTCAACAGCGTCAATCATTCCTAACGCCAAAAAGGAATACACAGCAAGGGAAGTGGAAGCCAAAAAGCATACCATCAACACAGAGCAGTATATGAAGTAAAGAGTTATTTAATGATTAGTTAAATACCAGCATAAAATCAATGTATATGAAATCGTGCCTGATTAAGCTACCCATCCGATAACAAGCTGGCAGGGCCTGGCAATAGCACCCAGCCTAATTCCATTTTCTTCAAGCTCGTTGGGCGCCCAAACATCGAACATCTTCACGGTTGGCACCGTAGGATTTCACATCCCTGTGGGTGGTCCAAATACTTGCCAACCTCCTCCCAATGTGCGTGTCAAAAGGGAACCCAGCGAACATGGCAATCCACCACACCATGGAAAATCCACTTTTGGCCCTTTAGAAGCTGGAACAAAATCTGGTCTCTTATTTATCACGCAGACCTGGCACAGGCGCCTTATTATAGGGCCAGACTATGTCTGCCGATTGCTTTCACCTGGCATAACCAACAATATGTACAAGACATTTCCTTTTTTTCTTGTAAAGTGATGAACGCTTTGCATCTCTCAACATACAATTTGCCTTTGACCAATCTTGAACAAACCGGGTACAAGTGGGCAGTCAACACATACCATTAAGGTTCTGAATCTAAACATATCCTGCTACCCTTCATCTCCCAGACATTAATCTCAACATACAAGATTCTCCCTGTGCCCATGGTGTGATTCTGCCACCTGCCTTTTTCCATCTCTGTGAGTCTCAGTGGCAATCTCCGCTGCTGTAATTGGCTTGTGAATAGCATTTGCAACGTGAACCAATGGAAACAACAATTAAAGGTTCACGTTCTGAAGCAGGTTGTCGTGGTTTCCAGTAGGTTATATTACAAAGATGCAGTTGCTTTCCTTCCAAGAATCAACTCCCCCTTCTTCTGAGTTTAGAAACTTTAGAAATCCATTATGGTCCTCGGGTTTCATCTTTTCCAAGACAAATCCACATAACTTCCTGATATTGACAGAGTAGCTCCGGCTAACTTCCTTCTCTGAACGAGCTTCCTTCACGAAGCTCATCCACTACCACCCTGTTAATCGTGGGCTGAAGTAATCAGAACAGGGCATTGGCCATTGGTATTTGATGACACATGGAAGCTGGTAAAGTTTTTTCTGCTCATCATACACCCATCAGAAATCCTAATGATTCCTCGGCGCCCGTGGAAGATACAAACACCACTCTCTGTAAACCATCCATTGTGTCTGTGTGGAAGTCAAAACAAGCTATAATGACAGTAATGGCCAATACAAAGCAGATGACAAAGCTTCCTCCGATGATAAAGGGCCTCCTCAATCAGTACTCAAGGAGAAGCCCATTTTGAGAGGTTGTCCTGATACAGAACAGGTACCAAACATAGTTTGATAACGCTTGTTGGAGGCAACCTCAAAAAGGCTCTATACCTTACTGTACGTGCCGCTACCTAGTTGTCGAGTTTGGCCCTGGGCTAAGAGAAACCCTTGGCCTTTCTGTAACCAGGGCGTTGACGTAACTCAACAATGGCCCCGTTCTGTTGGAGGAGATCATCATGGATCTCGCCCTAGGTGCATCACTGTAACTAATGGCCAGCTGCTTCACTGAGGGCTGGACATGGCTCCAACCTTGTCTCACCAGTCCCATAAGATTGGGGACAAACCATAACGCTTCGAGGTGAAATCAACCCTTTCGCGTGTGCATTCTCTAACAAGATTTGGCCTGGGACCTGCCTCGGCCTCCCTTAATTGGGACGGCCGAAGCACTTCTCCTCCACTACCCCTCAATATGTTGTTGCGCCAACTGAGAATTTGGAAGCAGGAGAGACTGAAGGCAGAAACGGAAGAGACAGAAAAACCATGGCACATAAAGCCGTCTACAAAAGCGCGGGCAAAACCCATACGCATTTAATACAAATCAAAATAAGATCATGGTGGAGAAAAACAGACTCCACCGACCCTACTGTCTCACGCCACACCCAGGTAATTATAAGTTCATTAAAGAAGTGACAGAAATGTCACCCATCCGCCAGCTAACCAGGGAGAAAATGTTCCTTATTCTAGGTTTTACTTAAATTCCATGTTTCCTAAAATATGTAATTTCTAATCTATGTTGTCTTCAAAATTTAAAAGCGTGTTAGGTTTAAGGTTTATGTCTCAAGTTTTCTAGTGTGCCCTATGGCCCAAGCTTTTGAACCACTACTCTGATACCAAGTATGATGTCAACTAAACCAAACTAGGTTACAAGACAACTGTTGTCACTAATAAGTTCCAGGTCAATTCTAATCCACTAGAATATTCTTTTCTTTAATTAAAAATTATTAGAGGTCACAAGGTCAAAAAATTTTAGGGTTAGAAAGTTCAATTAGGGTCAGGGGGTAATTCCTCACCATTCCCACTCTCTAACAGGATTTAAATATTCAACTTGATTTTTCTCAAATTTAATGCATTTGAAATTTCCCTAAATCATTCCTAATGGATAGGAAATTTCTGCACCTTTATATTGCTATAAAGAAGTTCTCCTAAATCCTCATATTTCTCAAGTTATGGTCTGGCGGGCCTTAGGGTGAAAATTTTCCACAAGAGCAGGCTTGTAGGCCGAGGGGAGAAATTTTTCCCCAAGAGCGGGTCGGTGGGCCGTGGGGAGGAAAATTTCCCTAGGGGTGGATTTTAACGCCCCAATGGGCAAAAAGGGTAACATTCACCCGCGCCTTCACCGACACCATGCGATGCCATGTGGCAGTTCCTGATTGGTTGTCGCCGGCGGGGCGGTGGGGAAAATTTGGAAAACTTTCCCAAAATTTTTTGAAACATAAATAGGAAAAAGGGGACCCACTCCTCCACCATTGCCTCGCGATGCCACATGGTGGCTCCTGATTGGTTGCGGGGTGGTAGGGAAAATTTTGGAAATTTTCCCAAAAATTTTTAGAAGCGCTAAGTGCAAAAGGGATCCGCCCCTCCGCTGACACCTTGTGGTGCCACATGGCAGCCTCTGATTGGTTGTGGGGCGAAAGGAATTTTTTTGAAAATTTTCCCAAAATTTTTCGAAGCTCTAAGGGAAAATTTTGGGCCCGCAAGCCCGCAAAGCAATTTTTTTGCAAAAATCATTTTTTGACACCAAGTGAACAGAAACTTTAGAAGGCCATAACTTTTGAAAGAGGGCTCATTTTTGGGTGAACAAGGACTTTCTTGAAATATCTCAACGTCCTCTTTACTTAGAAATCATTAAGTTTTTATTTTTATAAATTTTAAGGGGTCAATTTTAAGAAAACGATTTGCAGGATTTTATAGTGCAACTGGTAAATTTTAACTTATAATTCAAACTCCTCTATCCCAGAACAACCTAATCCCAAGGAGGTAGTCAGTTGACATCATTCTGGAGATAGATCCACTGATGATAAAAAAAAAATATGCTGACTGTTGGGAAAAGTCATTTACGGGAAGTTACCAACTATGAAAATTTAATGACTGATTCCCTCCTACATGACTTAGAACAAAAGCACGAGGAGTTTGAAAAAACAACTGCACTTGTAGGGTCAACTTAAAATTTGAACGTTGCTTTCAATTTTCTGAGTTCTCCATGAAAGAATGTTCGAAATGTATACTCAAAGTCTTTGGGGGAAAGTGGACATCTTTTTTCCGAGCGAAGGTGAGGATGGATGGACAAAAGTTAATGAAAAGGTCACACACACGGTTCATCCCACCATGACTTGCAGCAGGGGTAGGAAATAATTATTTGCCTTGTTGTGGTAGTTAGTCCACTTTCATTGTGCTTCATTTTTAATTTTGGCTTCTTGGTCTTCCTCTTATATGTAATCTTTCTTGATTTATCTGGCTTTTGAGCCTCCCTGTATCACGGGGTACAGTCCCCTCTAAAAAAACACTTTTTACCAATGATAAAAAAATAAAGTCTAGAATATTTTACATCTTTAATAAGTTTTCATTGTGTCTTGTTTGCATTTGTAATTTTTACGTAAAATTGAATAATCTATAATACATGTAAAAAACTATAGTCAACAGAAATTTTACTTGCTGTGTTTTAGAATTTTCCTTTCGATTTAAAAAAAAATCCACAATCTTCCAAATCCTACACAAAAAAAAACTACCCTTAAATAAAGAATTTAAAAAATAAACATTAAATGGATGGTACATTTTATAGGAAGGATAATAGAGTTGTTATTACACAGTAAATATTTTTTATATTATTTTTGTTTCACAAAATAATTAGGCCCATAGGCATCTATATAATTCATTCAATATTTGCGGCCCTTTGCCATCTAATTTCTAAACTTGCGGCACTTTTCCATCCAATTCATAAACCTTCTGTGGAGTCCCTTTCTATATGTTGTATGCCATTTATACCAATGACATAAATTATTAATTGAAAATTAATTCCCATCAAAGAAATTGTTAATTAAAAATAAAATATTATTAAACAGTTCAACCACTTTGCTATGCTTTATTTAGATTTTATTTTTCAATTTCCTTTCACTTGAATTCATATGAAATATTTGACAGGGGATAACTCATATGAGGCAGGTTGGGACTAGTTAGGTTTCCACTAATCTGCACCTCCTAGAATCATAAACTTGTAAGTCATAATTCAACACTTCAATATTTTTTTTAGATTAGGTAATTTTTTGGTTTTGAGGGGACCAAAAATCCCACCAATACATTATGAGAAGATACATTAATGAAGAGCCACGAAAATTCCTCTACCAATAGCAAAGAGAGACAACACAAACAAAATCTAGACCAGTCTGAAAGGATAAAATGAGATAACCAAGACTTGCTAACAGACAAAAAAACTATGTCAAACGAGCTTGACTTAGCTCTTCATAATCCATCCCATTCCCCAGAAGTCCCACATGAGAAACTCCACGTTACACGTGCACATTTTTTTCATTGGAGAATAGTCCACGCTTCCCCCATGGTGTATGTCGTACCCATCATCAAAGCCTCATTCAACTCAACCACCAACGAGTACGACCCATGCCCTCAATAAGCCGTCTCATGTGCTGTGGACATGAGGGAAAAAATATTGCTTTAGCACACTTCAAACCCTCCACAGTGCAGCCCAGGCCCCTTCCATTCACTCTATAGTGACTGTCAAAATAAATCAATTCGCTAGTCAATTTTTTAAAATTAGCTTCTGTTTTTCCCCTCTACTCTCCTGATGTGACATAGAATAGTACCAAGCTCGGTTAGGGGTGTTGTATTCTCATGTGCACAAAACAAGGGTTAAGGGCTCTCTAACATCATCAAATGAAGCTGGACTCTGGGCTTCACCCTTTTCCATGTGCGCAGGACTTCAGCCTGGGACCCAGCCACATTAATGTGGGATTTTGAATTTGAAGAGACCAACTCTGTGTGACAACTTCCAACCCCATCGCCACTTGACAAGCATAAACCAGGCCATCTCTTGTCGGGGAATTTTTGACTGTGTTGTCTTATTATTCCATTCTGAAGAATAACCATCTATAGAAAATGTGTGGGTTTTATATTACACATTGATTTCAACGATTGGTTCTACTTCAATCCACTCAGAAAATAGATCGGGGATTAAGATTCTCTCAGATGCATTCACTAAGCTTCCAGCCGCATTCATATACTCCGACAGAACTTCCTTATGTGAAAAACAAAAAATAAAGTGAAGTACACTCAGTTAGCTAATAGGAAATCCTTTTCATAAAAGAAAAAAATTGAAGCAAGGAAATCAAAATTCTTTGTAGGAAGAAGGCTAACCATTAGCATAGAAAAAAAATTAGAAACTAGAGCCACTGTTCATTACCTGCATAACGTGAATGGAATTTCGTAATACTGCATTAACGAAAGTAACTCTTCAATATTTTGCAACTTCTGAAATCTCTCAGTTTTAAGAGTTTCTAGGAATCTCCGTTTGTAAACACTGGACAATTTTTTACCTTCCGGTCTGAATAATTCCTAACATTTTCATTTAATGTGAAATAATATTATCATTCAAAGTCTAAAATATTTAAGAGCACAATATATGTGTGTGTGTGACCATTTATTATTTCTTCGGGATAATTTTTTTATCCAAAACTAATTCATATTGTAATTGAATTAGCAGTTAATATATTCCGCTTGTGTTTTTCTTTCTTTATATGTGTGTGTGTGTGTGTGTGTGTGGCTATTTATTATTTCCAAACTCCATGAATTTTTTTGGGATAATTTTTTATCTCAAACTAGTTCATATTATAATTGAATTAGGAGTTAATATAATTTGCTTTTGTTTTCTTTATCTCGAGTATTTTTTTATTAAATAGAGTAATAAGGAAGATTTCAAATCCTAAACAAATGAAATATAGGCTTTTAGACATCAAAGCGAAAGAACCAGAAATAGGGCCCTACAGGCCCAAGGAGAAGCAAATAGAAAAACCTAAATCACAACACTAGGAGAACACCAAAGAAAATAGGGCTCCTTAAATCAAGCTGGAAATAACTACTTGAAAACTAACACAAGGAGCCACCCAAACATCCAGGAGCCATCCCCAACTGAGAAACAAGACTCAAAAAAAGAAGAGATAAAACTAACTTCTAACAAAATGAGAGAGACATGAAAGTTTCTCGTTTCTAGAACATACTTTACACCATCCCTCTTCCTCAAGAGCGTGCTTAATAAACTCAACATGATTTAGAAAACTGAGGTATGAAAGATATAGCTGTTATAATGTTACCTTTGCAAGAAATCAAACACTTTGAGTTATTGGGATCAAATTCCCTAAACGAAACCTCCTTCGAGACTGGTTTTTTAATGTCAAGACCAATTTCAATATTCCTATCAAATGGGCTTTCATTCGTTTCTTCATCTTGTTCCTTATTAAATTTGCATCGATCTTCTTCAAAATAATCCACAACCCTATTTAATTGATTCTCAGGGAAAGGTACAGGAGATTTTTTAATAGCAAACTCCATTTTGTAGAAGAATCATCCTCATCCCCTGTATCTTTGTTCAAGGTTTCTACCACCTCCTCCTCATCAATCGCACTGTAATATTTTGCAATGTATGACATCTCTCAATTTTAAGAGTTTCTAAGGTTTGGAAACACTCGAGAATTTTTTACCTTCTCCAATGAATAATTCCTAAAATTATAATTCAATGTCAAATAATATTATCATTCAATGTCTAAAATATTTAAGAGCACCATACATGTGTGTGTGTGTGTGTGTGTGTGTGTGTTTGGAACCATACATGTGTATATATGTGTGTGTGACACCATACATGTGTATATATATGTGTGTCTGTGTGGCCATTTATTATTTCAAAACTTCATGAATTTCGTCAGGATAATTTTTTATCCAAAAGTAGCTCATATGGGAATTGAATTAGGAGTTAATAAAATCCACTGGTGTTTTTGTTGTCTCAATTTTTTTTACTAGATAGAGTAAAAAGGCATATTTTGAAGGGATCATGAACCCTAAACAAAAAAAATATAGGCATTTAGGTACCAAAGTAAAATAAGAAGAAATAGAGCCCTACAGACCCAAGGAGAAGCAAACAGAAAACCCTAAAACCTAACAACATGAGAGCACTGAAGATAAGATGGCTCCTTAAAGAAATCTAAAAAAAACTACTTGACCACCAACACAAGGAGAAACCCAAACATCAAGGAGATAACCCCAATTGAGAAACCAAGCTCAACAAAAGAGGAGCTAAAATTAACTTCTAACATAATGAGGGAGAGACGAACGTTTTTCGTTTCTAAAATAGACTTTACACCATCCCTCTTCTTGAAGATTGTACTTAATGAACTCAATATGATTCCTAAGACTGAAGGTAACAAAGATATAAATGTTATAATGTGATCCTAGCAAGAAATCCAATGCTTTGAGATTATTGGGATAAAATTCCCCAAAATAAACCTCCTTTAAGACTAGTTTTTCCATATCAAGAACAATTTTGATATTCCCATAAAATGGGATGTCAGTCAATTCTTTAACTTGTTCCATATAAAATTTCCACCATTATTCATCAAGATAATCCACAACCCTATTAAATTAATTCTATGGAAAGGTACATGATATTTTTTAATTACAACCTCTAGTGTTTCGTGCCTAGAAGAGGAATAATCCACATCCCCTGTCTCGTTGTTCTAGGTTTCTGCCACCTCCTTCTCATCGATTGCCCTACCTACTAATTTCTCCTCATCAGTATAGATAAACCCCATAGAAATTTGTTTATGGGGAAAAGGTAGATTAGTGGTTGAATCAGGGCTAATGAAGCAATAAAGAATCAAATCCAACTCAAAGAGGACCCGCGTCCCCAATATTTTAGTGAGCCCCACCCTACTCACCGGCTTCATGACAAGTGTTTCAAGTATTTTCTTTTATATCCTGCATGCTATCTCCATAATGGTGCTGAATTGTTCACCACGTGAATCCAACTCACATCTTCCAGAAACCCCAACAAGGTGCTCCTCTAAAGCCAATGACCCGCAATCCAGATCCTTTCTGCCTAAGGAAACTCCAACAGCTACTAGCAAAGTCTCCTGGGGCACAAATTGTTGTAAGACACCACCTAAATTATTGTAACAGAGAACCGATTTTCTATACTAAACTTGCTTGGAACAAGACTCTTATTTGTACCCAGCTTCCCTATAAGTCCCGCAAAACACAGGGGAAGATCTATTGACCAAATTTTGATCCTAGGTCCCAAACTTAGAGACAAGGTGAATAGAAGACGACAACTTCTTCCCCACCTCCACATTGACACATATTTGTTCACATAAATATCAATTTTATTATTTAGTAGTTGAATCCACATCTAGGATGCAGCCTAGGGCTTTAGAAATACCAATGATAACTTATTTATCCAAAAACTCGAAGGGTATGGCCACCATCCTGACCGAAACTGGAAGAGAATCAGGGTTAAGCTCCTACTGGGACATGTAAGGTATCTATTTAGAGATGTGCAGAATGTTCCTCCAATAGAAGAAAGGCCCTCTCGTAAGTGCATTGATAAGATCTGATTCACCGATAAATGAGAAGAGGAAACCCTTATCAAATAGGGAAAACACTAAAACACATCCATGCCATTTTATTTTTTCCCATAATCTAATTGAGTCAATCTTAGGCCTTAATCTTTACTATCCACATTTTATAGCCTTGCTTCTCTACTAACTTCTCTACTCATAGATATGATTTGACATGTTTTGGACATTATGTTATGTTATTTGATCTTCATGGACATGTATGGTGATTTAGGCATGTAGCACCAATTTAGCTTTGGTTAGTATGTTGACACGTTTTATTAGATGTTGTGTATACTAACATATTGCTATGTTATTTGGGCCTAATTGATATCTGATGGATACATAGTTTAGTCACACATTTTGATGATATGAATTATTTGGTTTTTTATGAGAACACATAATAGCATGGATGTATGTACTTTATATGTATTTCAATTGCTAACACATGATGAGTTGTGTCAAAGTGTGCATATTTCTCATTTATGATTCCATGTTGATGTTGTGATATAATAGATTTACATCTTTATATTTGTTTGTTTATTGAGTAGTTGATTTACACTTGTATTGGGTAGATGTGATTAATGTGTGCATTGAGTGTGCAAGTAACAGGGCACATGAGAATGTGGGTTTCAGAGTGGCTACACAATTTGCACACAAGCGGCCCACGGGGCTAAGTCCTAACCATGTTAGCTGTATGAGGCATTATTGTTTAGTTTTATTGTCTAGGCACCATGAGTGACCCTTATTTGTAATGTTGTAATTCATGTAAAATTAATTATGTTTAGCTTGTCTTATTTTGTTAAGTAAACTAGGTTGGGGGACTTAATGGTCTACACTGCATTTAGTTGGTATATATGTAAGTGTGTGTGTTAATTTAAGAGGATTGGGGTCACATGAGCACCCTTGAGTGGGCCCCACATCCTCTACATATGTGTCCAAATGTGCCAAATCCGCAATTAGGCCATTCATTGCATATTAAGTGACCTCTTTTGGTTTTGGGTGTTCACTTAGCATGAAAATAGGCCTTGGACCATACCTATAAGGTAGGGGAGCTTAATTTCAAAGCATGGAGGGAGTTTCCCTCCCATTTACCCTCTCTTTTGTCACCATCCATGTAATATGGTTTGGAATGTGTGTTGTGAAAATTTACATAAGCTTGTCTCATATAATTTTTGGGTGATTTATGACAAAGATCTTTAAATGTGAGTTTATATTTACTTCTTTTTATTTTGGGAATATCGACTTGGAGGGAAGAGAGGGGTGACACTTTTCACCCCATCATTTGTGAGGAAATTTATTTGTATTTCCTCAAATACTCCCTCATGAGGGATAAGGACCCTTTTTTGGATTTTTCTAGGTATTTGGAGACTTTTGGAGTTAGAGTTTTCTTGGACAAGGAATTGGGAAAAGATTAGAGATTTGGAGAGCTTGTGGAGGTAGGATCTTTGATCTCATTTTATTTAAGTTTGCATGTTAGATCTTAGATTTTCTTATAGCTCAAAAGTGTGTGTATTTTTTCTTATGTTGTATATTGCTTGAGTATGTTTTTTGTTATTTTCTCCATCCATCATATGGCTTGATGGATTTTGGAGTTTTTCTAGGGAAGAGGGGGGAATTTTCCCTCTTAAACCTCATGGCTTGATGGGTAAGCCATGTTGGTTCTTTTTATTCCCCTCATATGGTTTGAGGTGGGGAAGGTTGTTCATATAGTTTTAACCCCCTTCCCCATCGTTGGAGAGGAAACCCAATGGTTTTCAAAATCCTCCCAAGGAGGATTTTAGGCGATTGGGTGGTGCAATAAGGAGGAATTGTTGTATTAGAGGGATAAGGAGTTTTTATGAAGAATCTTGCAAGTGTGCATCTTATGGTTGGACAACACTCTTTGGCACTTTTGGATGTCTCGTGTACTCTTTCCCATTGATTAGGATGAATATGGTTTTCCCCTCTCTTCTTGTTTTTCGTAAATGTTATGTTCCTTTAGTGGAGGAGTTAGTCTTGCATGTGATATACTTGTGTGTATTTTCTCCCTTATTCTTGTGCACATTTTTTGAAGCTACCTCTCTCTCCAACATGCTTGGGGGAAGATAGCATTTCTTCCAACCTTAAGAAATGCATGTAATGAATCCTATAGGATGGGTGGTAAAACAAGCCTTTCTCTATGTGTTGGATTCTTTGGTGAAGAGCACGACATTGGAGTTCAAGTTTGGAATATGGTTGGAATTTCCTTGATAACTTGGACTCATGCTGTTCCAAAAATTTTGGGAGAGTTTTACTTATTTTAATCACGTGAATATGGCTTTGTTGGAACTTCTATGTACTTGTAAAAATCCCATTTTGAGATTGGGATTGCTTTTGAAACTTGTATTACATTAGTTCGTGTATCCTCTTTCAATATTGTAAATAAATCTTGTAAATTTTTGCTTTGTGCATCATAAGCATCTTGACATATGATTTCCTTGTGATAATAATTTTAGAGCTTAAACTTCATTGTTATGTAAGCTATTATTGCATTGAAAACATTCTAAGAAAATTTGCATCTTGAAAAGAAATGAAAGGAATATTAATTGCAACTTCTTCTATTGAAAGATGGTTTTGTATTCTATTATTTTGTTACTCAACTGAAGTGATTTTTTTTTTACTTGTGGTAGAAGTTGTATAAATTGATTGATTCTCCATTGAAAAGAAAACTTGCATTTTTCATTATAAATGGGTAGTGTAAAAATAAGGTTTGAAGTAGAGGAATTTTAATGCGATTTGTTGAAATATAAGTATTCTCTTTTACTTTATAAAAAAATGATAGAGACTATTTTAGAGAGGGTAGATTGATAGCAAATGAGATTTAAATCTGCACCTTTTTACATACAAGTTGTAAAAATTTGAGCATTATTTTCCAATGAAAAAAACCTATATTCTAAGAATCCATTGTTGGAATATGATATAGTATAAAACAAATTGTGTAATAAAACCTATCTTCTTAAGTGATTTATTAGATTTAATAATAGTGCGTTTTATGATGTTGGGATATAGTTTTAAATAAATCTGTGTATAAATACACACACACACACACACACACACATATATATGTATATATGCATATATGTATATGTATATATGTATATATGTATATATGTATTTATATATGTAATATATATGTATATATATACATATATACATGTATATATGTATATATGTCTATATACACACACACACACATCAATATATATAGATACATATACATATATATACATAGATATATATATATATATATATATATATACATATATATACATATATACATAATAGATACATATATACAGATAACATATACCATATACATGATATTAACATACGAGA
>CM034155.1:458766665-458818982 GCA_019776745.2 Taxus chinensis | reverse complement strand
CAAGGCACACACATAGAGCTCGATGGTTGGATGAACAATTCAAGTTAAGCAAGGACACATTCCCACTTGGTACTATTTTTTAGTAGTTGACTTCACAGAGAATTACACATTGCAGCCACAAATGGAGGTTCAGTCTCAATATTATAACTCAGTGCAAGTTTCTATTTTCATGCATATAACATTCATGCACTCTCCAGAAAGCACCGAGAAAGATCAAAAAATATTAAGAGAGTATCATTTCTACATCAGTGATGATCAGACACATTCTACAGAATATGTACAAGGGTGTTTCCAGGTGTTTTATGCGAACTTGAATGAGAGGAACATTAGTTTTGATCAACATTACATTTGGTCAAACAACTACACATCACAATTCAAGAATGCACGGATGTTTTATTGGCTAAGCAAGATGCACAAAGAAACAAATGTACAACATATCTGGAGTTTTACTGAGGTAGGGCATGGAAAAGGAGAGCATGATGGTGCAGGAGCATGTGTGAAAAGAGAACTTGCAAGAGAAGAGTTAAAGTTCAAGGATGGTGCTAAATTTATAGATGCAAAAAACATTGTTGATTGGTGTGTTAAGAATATGGGCCATGAATCTCAAGAGAGATCAACGGTTCATAGATATTTTTGGTTGATAGAGAAACAACATCTGAAAACTTTGAAGATTATATGACAGTTGCAGGATCAAGTGATATGCACTCATTCCGTAGTTCAGATTCAAATGCTTGGACTATTTATACTAGGTGCATGACATGTTTTTGTATATCATGCATTGATTTTGTGTGGAATGAATGTGAGTCACAACAGTGGGTGGATGAATGGACTTGTAGACCTCTAATTCCACTCGACACACATCAAGTTCCATGAGCATTACAACTTGCAGGGTCTTCAGATCAAGTGACAACATCACCTAACTTTGACCAAGTCTTTTATTTAGTGCAACAAGGTACATACATATATGTACATGACATGTTTTAGATTTATAAATTATTAAATGGTCAACTCTTAATGTATTTATAAATTGACTAAACATTTTTACTTTGTGATACATAGGGCACGTTTTTGCAGTTATTGCGACAAAATTTAACGAAGAGGGAACATACTACTTCTTATCTCATTGTGTAGAGGGGAAAAATATTTGACTTCCACAGTCATTGATGGTGAAGACCTTGAGTATCCCACTGGATCAGTGGTAGTCACTGGAACTTGGCTTCAATGATATCCTATCAAAAAATAAAACATTTGGTTGTTTGAAGACTATGAAGTATATCGGAAGATACTTCACTATTCACATTTGGTCCTTGCAACAAATATTAAATTGATCAAATATTGAGGTCATGACATCAAACAAAAATCTGAGGAAGGTTCGTGAATCAGATCATGAAGCAATTCTTGCTACTGTCAAGAATAGAGTTGATCCTTGTGGTTCATTGGATTGAATTTGCAAAGGTATGTTCTTCATGAATTTAATTTGAATATTTACTTAAATGATTTTGTTTAAATTTTGTATGATTTAAAATTGTATTTAATTGCTTACTAACATGTTTATGTAGGTTAGTGGTGCCAAAAAAGCTTCCACCTTCACGTGGTTGGCACTGTCAGTAGAGAATTTATTATTCTCAAAGCCAAGTGAAGCTAAGATAAATTAAATATTAGAAAGGAACAACAAAAAAAAATTCTCATTTCACCACCTATATTGTAAAAATATCTTATTAAAATTCTCATTTCACCACCTATATTGTATGAACCACCTATATTATTTAGGTGATTGGCAATGGAAAACCTTACACTGACTCAGTCTAAATGGAGATGGAGAAAACCATGAGAGGATTTTGAAGAGGTCCCCAATGTGGAGCTCTTGGATCTGATGAGACATCTCTAGGTGCCACGGAGTACGAGAAATCACCCATCGAAGATATGGCGTGTTTGGGCCTAAGGGCTCTTAAGCGACTACGCCTGAATGAGGAAGCCTAAAAGAATAGGAAGCATAGGGAAACAAAATGAAGACTCCACTAGTGTTCACCAGGCCACCCCGATGTGTTGGCATAGTTGGTTATGTCCCATAAGCTTCCGTTTGCAAACTATAACCTCTAGCAGCCCTATATTGACTCAAACTGTAGTATTTCACACATTTGCAAACAATAGTACCGTGAGAGAACCAAACGGAGACAAAGAAAAAAGTGAGAGGATTTCATATAGGGCCTTGACATGGAAGTCTTAGATCTGACGAGACGTCTCTAGGTGCCATGGAGTCTGAGAAATCACCTGTCAAAGATATGGCGTGTTTGGGCCTTAGGGCTCTTAAGCGACTACGCCCAGACAGGGTAGCTTGAAAGCATGGGGAGCATAGGGAACCAAAATGAATCCTCCACTAGCATTCACCAAGCCACCCCGATGTGTTGGTGTAGTTGGTTTGGTCCCATGAGCTTTCGTTTGCAAACTACAACCTCTGGTAGCCCTACACTGACTCAGACTGCACTATTTCTTGCGTTTGCAAACAATAGGACAACGAGAGAACCGTATGGAGAATGGTGAAAACCACAAGAGGATTTCATAGAGGGCCCCAACATGGAGTTCTTGGATATGAATGATACATCTCTAGGTGCCACAGAGTCCGAGAAATCACCTGTCGAAGATATGGCATGTTTGTGCCTCAAGGCTCTTAAGCGACTATGCCCGGAGGGTGTAGCCTGAAAGCATGTGGAGCATATTGAACCAAAATGAATCCTCCAATAGCATTCACCAGGCCACCCCGACATGTTGGCGTAGTTGTTTTGGTCCCACGAGATTCTGTTTGCAAACTACAGCATCTGGCAGCCCTACACTGACTTAGACTACACTATTTAGCACATTTGCAAATAATAGCACAGTGAAAGAACCAGATGGAGATGGAAATAACTGCGATAGAATTTTTTAGAGGTGCCTGACATGGAGTTATAAGATCTAAAATTATGTCTCTAGGTGCCACAGAGTCCGAGAAATCACCCATCGAAGATATGGCGGGTTTGGGTCTCGGGGCTCTTAAGGGACTACGCCCAGACGGGGTAGCCCAAAACCACAGGGAGCGTAGGGAACCAAAATGAATGCTTGAATATTATTCACTAGGCCAATCTGATTTTTTGGTGTAGTTGGTTTGGTCCCACGAGATTTCGTTTTAAAACTACAACATCTGGCACCCCTATACTGACTGGGACTACACTATTTCACCCGTTTGCAAACAATAGCACAAAGAGAGAACCAGAAGGAGATGAAGAAAACCATGAGATGATTTTTAGAGGTCCCAAACATGGAGGTCTTGGATCTGACGAGATGTATCTAGGTTTCACGGAGTCCGAGAAAACACACCTCCAATAAATGGCGTGGTTGGGCCTCCAGGCTCTTGAGCGACTACGCACGGATGGGGTATCCCAAAAGCACAGGGAGTGTAGTGAACAAAAATGAAACTTCCAATAGCATTAACCATGCCACATTGATGTGTTTGCGTAGTTGGTTAAGTCCAGCGAGCTTCTGTTTGCAAACTACAGACTCTGTCAGCCCTACACTGACTCAAACAACACTATTTCACACGTTTGCAAACAATAGGACAGCGAGAGAACTAGATGGAGATGGAGAAAACTACGAGAGGCTTTCATAGAGGGCCCCGACATGGAGCTATTGGATCTGACAAGACATCTCTAGGTGCCACGGAGTCCGAGAAATCACATGTCGAAGATATGGCGTGATTGGGCCTCAAGGCTCTTAAGCGACTACGCTCGGACGGGTAGCCCAAAGCATGGGGAGTATAGGGAACCAAAAATAAGCATCCAATAGCATTCACCAGGCCTCTATGTTGGCATAATTGGTTTGGTCCCATGAGCTTCTATTTGCAAACTACATAATCTGGCATCCCTACACTAACTCAAACTGCACTATTTCGTGTGTTTGTAAACAATTACATAACAAGAGAACCAGATGGAGATAGAGAAAAATGAGAGATAATTTCATAGAGGGCCTTTACATGGAGGTCTCAGATCTGAAAAGATGTCTCTAGGTGCCACAGAGTCTAAAAAATCACCCATTTAAGATATGGCATGTTTCGGGCTCAGGGCTCTTAAACAACTACACATAGACAGGATAGCCTGAAAGCACGAGGAGAATAGGGACAAAAAATGAAGCCTTCAATAACATTCAATAGTTGGTATAGTTGGTTTAGTCCCATGAGCTTCCGTTTGTAAACTACAACCTTTGGCAGATCTACACTGACTCAAACTACACTATCTCGTGCATTTGAAAACAATATCATAGTGAGAGAAGCAGATGGAGAAAAATAAAAGTGTGAGAGAATTTTTAGAGGGCACCAATATGGAGGTCTTGGATCTGACGAGATGTCTCTAGGTGCCACAGAGTCTGAGAAATCACCCGTCGAAAATATGGTGTGATTGGGCCTCAGGGCTCTTAAGGGACTACACCTGAATGGGGTAACCGAAAGCACATGGAGCATAGGGAACAAAAAATATTCCTCCACTAGAGTTCACCAAGCCACCTTGACATGTTGTCATAGTTGGTTTAGTCCCACAAGCTTCTGTTTGCAAACAACAATGTCTTACAGCCCTACACTGAGTCAGACTGCACTATTTCACACGTTTGCACACAATAGAATAGAAAGAGAACCCAATGAAGATGAAGAAACCCATGAGAGGATTTCAAATAGGTCCCAAACAATGAGGTCTTGGATCTAACAAGATGTCTCTAGGTGCCACGAATTTTCTAAAATCACCCGTCAAAGATATGGCATGTTTGGGCCTCAGGGCTCTTAAAGGACTACGCCCGGACGGGGTATCCTGAAAGCACGACGAGCATAGGGACCAAAAATAATCCTCCACTAGCATGGTCACTGGCCACTGTTTTCCCATAGATTCCCACAATCTTTCGTTTACAAAATATAGCATTCTCGCCCTACACTGACTCAGACTGTTTTCACGCGTTTGTAAATAGGACATCGAGAGAAACAGATGGAGACAGATAAAACCATGAGTGGATTTCATAGAGGGCCAAACATGGAGCTCTTGCATCTGATGAGACATCTCTAGGTGACATGGAGTCTGAGAAATCACATGTCGAAGATATGGCGTGTTTGGGTCTCAGGGCTCTTAAGCGACTGCGCCCAGATGAGGTATCCTGAGAGCACGGGGAGCATAGGGAACAAAAATGAATCCTTCAATACTATTCTCTAGGCCACACCGATGTGTTTTCATAGTTTTTTTAGTCCCACAAGCTTCCGTTTGCGAAATACAACATCTGGCCTTCCACGTTAGCCCTACGTATCTTCTCTTTAAGTTCTTCCAGATGTTTTTGGGTAATCAAATTGACTCTTTATGAATTTCAGGAGGCATTTCTTCTTGACTCAGACTGCCTAAATGGTCATCTAAAGTTGAAGACTAAAAATTTAGCTTCTAACGTTCACAAAAAATTCAAGTTCTTCAGCATAGGAACAACAAGAGATCCAAATGGAGGTAGAGAAAACTACAAGAGGATTTCATAGAGGGACCTAGTATGGATCTCTCAATTATGACTAGACATCTCTATGTGCCACGGATTATGAGAAATCACATGTTGAAGATACAGCATGTTTGGGCCTCAGGGATTTTAAGCAACTACGCCCGGACGGGGTAGCCCCCAGAGAACGGGGAGTGTAGGGAAAAAAATCTAATCCTCCACTAGCATTCACCAAGCCAATTTCCTGGACATGTTGGCGTAGTTGGTTTGGTCCCACGAGCTTCCGCTTCGCAAACTAAAGCCTTTGGAAGCCCTACACTGACTCAAACTGCACTATTTCTTACTTTTGCAAACAATAGGCAAGTGAGAGAACCAGATGGAGATAGAGAAAACAGAAAGATAATTTAATAGAGGGATCTGAGGTTGAGGTCTTGGACCTGACGATACATCTGTAGGTGCCACGAAGTCTAAGAAATCACCTGTCGAAGATATGGTATGTTTGGGCCTCAGGGATCTTAAGCGACTACGCCTAGACGGGGTAGCCCGAAAGCACGGGGAGCATAGGGAACCAAAACTGAAGCCTCCACTAGCATTCACCTAGGCCACCCTGACGTCTTTGGCATATTAGTTTAGCTCCCACGAGCTTCCGTTTGCAAACTATAGCCTCTAGTAGCCCTACATTGACTCAGACTACACTATTTCACGCATTTGCAAACAATAGCACATCAAGAGAACTGAATGGAGACGGAGAAAACCACGAGAGGCTTTCATAGAGGGCCCTAGACATGGAGCTTCTTGTTATCTGAGGAGATGTTTCTAGGTGCCACGAGAGTCCGAGAAATCACATGTCAAAGATATGGCGTGATTGGGCCTCAGAGCTCTTAAGCAACTACGCCCAGACAGGGTAGCCCAAGAGCACATGGAGCATAGGGAACCAAAATGAATCCTCCACTAGCATGTCGCCTAGGCCAACCTAATGTGTTGGCGTAGTATGGTTTGGTCCCACAAGCTTCTGTTTTCAAACTACAGCCTCCGACAATGCTTACACATGACTCAAACTACACTATTTCTCACGCATTTACAAACAATAATACAGCAAGAGAACTGGATGGAGATGGAGAAAACCATGGAGAGGAATTTCGTATAGGGCTCTGACATGGAGCTCATAGATCTTACGAGATGTCTCTAGGTGCCACGAAGTTTGAGAAATCACATGTAGAAGATATGGCATGTTTGGGCCTCGGGGCTCTTAAGCGACTACGCCCGGACAGGGTGGCCCGAAAGCACGGGGATGGTAGGGAACCAAAAAGAATCATCCACTAGTATTCACCTTGCCACACCTACGTGTTGGCATAGTTGGTTCTATCCCACGAGCGTTTTTTTGTAAAGTACAACCTCTAGCAGCCCTACAGTGACTCAAAGTGCACTATTTTGCGCATTTGCAAACAATAGCACAACGAGTTCTATATCAAGACAAGGAAAACCATGAAAAGATCTTCATACAGGGCCCCAATAAGAGGTATTTTGATAAGATGTCTCTAGGTGTCCAGAATCTGGAAATCACCCGTTGAAGATACGATGTTTTTGGGCCTCAAGGCTATTATGCTCTGACTACGAGCTCCATGGGCAGTTAGGGCCTGTCATCAGCAATTTGGCACTATGATAATTCTTCACCGGGAACTCCTCGTGCTATGATTATTTACTAATGCACAACCTTTAGTTTGGTGGATGTAATCTGGAAACAAAACAACAACATAACACAAGAATACCATTGACTATGATAAGACAGAATGACGACAAATCTGAAATATCAAAATAAATTATAATATTAACATGAAACTGTTACAATCTCACCCATGAGATACTTCAACAAGACTATGGGAGAAACTTTACAATTACACCTCTTGATGGCTTCTTCAACACACCTTTAACTGATGGCTTCCTTCGCACACTTCCTACAATATTTCTCACTACTTCTTTCTATGCTAAATGAGGGGGGTGGCCTCTCTATTTATAGAACTTCCAGGCTTATCCATCTTATCTCTAAGATAGGATAAGAAATCCACTCTGACGAATCATATTCCATACCTTAACTCTTATCTGTACATGTAAGCTTATCTGTTAAGATAAGATAAACCTTATCATTTTACATGGGTTCCACATTTTTAGACTTTTTACAAATAAAATACACAAAATATTTATGACCTCACTCCTTGTCCTTATTACCAATATAATATTTCTAATTCCTAATCATGTAGACCCTACTTCTCTAATTACCCAAACTTTGACATTTTAACATTACCGGACCACTTACGACAAATATTTACTTTTTACAACATTCCTATTGTACTTTGACTGTTACCGTACTCCACATTATTTGCGGCACCGTACTGACGGCGCCGTTATCTTCTATCGGACGCTACTACTAATTACACTTAACAACATCCTATTCCTAATACATACATTAATGAAATAGAAATTATGGAGGAAAATTTTAGTGTCGACATCTTCCCCCTTCCTAGCTTCTACTCCGTCCTCGGAGTAGACTATTCTGGTGCTTGGAAAATCTTCAACTTGTCGTGGTTGACCCATTTCGTAATGGGAGTGCCATCCAATTCCTCCAGTCGGTACGTACCATTTTCATGCACAGCTACTATTTTGTAGGGCCCCATCCATTTTGGAAGAAATTTTCTCTGTCTTCTTTTTTTGTATCTGGAATCATATACTAGAACCAAGTCATTCACATGAAATGGAGACCACCGGATCTTTTGATCAAAGTATTCCTTCTGCTTCATTTTCTTCTTATGGCTTGTATCCTTTGCTATTTCCCTCATTTCCTCTAGCAAATGAAGATGTACCAACCTTTCTTTTACTGAATCACTTTCATCCATCCTTTCATTTTTCATAACTCTCACAGTGGGAATATCAAACTCAATAGGAAGAACTGGATCAATGCCATAGGCCAACTGAAATGGGGAGTATCCTGTTGCTGACTTTGATGTTGCCCTATATGCCCACAATGCTGCATGAATCCTTTTATCCCATTTATGTACCTGCAAGGCTGCATCTTTTGCTAGAATTTGACACAGCACAAAATTTGTTCATTCCACCTGTCCATTTGTGCTTGGCTTGTATGTTGTTGCCTTCCTGTGCTTGATAGAAAATTTATTGACTAGGGCTTCTACCACCTCATTAATGAAGTGGCTTCCTTGATCTGTTACAATTTCTAATGGACAACCAAATCTGGTGACAATGCATTCATATATGAACCTTGCCACTTCATCCATGGAAGTTGTTTTCAATGGCCTAGCTTCAACCCACTTGGTTAAATAATCTGTGGCAACTACAATATACTTATTTTGGCGTGATGTAGTTGGAAGTGGACCTACAATGTCTATTCCCCACTTTTCAAAGGGACCAAGGGGAAGAATAGGACATAATGGAGCTGATGAAGTCTTACGGTTACCATGTGTTTGACAAATATCACATGTCTTACAATAATTATAACAATCTTTAAAAAGAGTGGGCCAGTGATAACCTGCATCCAAGATCCTTCTTGCTATAAGTTGTCCAGAGAAGTGCCCTCCACATGTACCATTGTGGAATTCTTCTAGCAGCTCCTTTCCTTGATCACGTCCAACTGCCCTCTTGTACTGTCCATCAGGTCCTATTCGAAATAATGCTCCATGCAGAATAGAATATGGAGGACTGGCTTGAGTAATATTTCTCTTAGTCTTTGCATTGGCACCATCAGGAAACTTGAATTCATTCAGATAATTCCAAATATCTATGTATTCACTAGGGATTGTGTCAAGGGAGAACAATGCTGCATCGGGAAAATCATCATCATCACAAGATGATCCTAAACCATCATAGGCTCGAGAGAGTGCATCTGCATTGACATGCTTCTTTCCTGGCCTATCTATAATATCAAATTCAAATTCTTGTAGCAAAATTATCCATCTTGCTATCCTCCCTGATGGGTTAGGCTTATTGACAATATATTTCAGAGCCTGATGATCCGTTACAACTATAAATTTCTTCCCTAGCAAGTAATTTCTAAACTTCTTTACAGCAAAAATGATAGCCAGAGCCTCTTTTTCAGTTACAGTATAGTTTACCTCAGCACTGCTCATTTGTCTGCTCCCAAAGTAAATTGGATGTTCATTCCCATTTTCATCCTTTTGGCTCAAAGTACTACCTAGTGCTGCATCTAAGGCATCAGTGTACACAATGAATGGCTTGCTCCAATCTGGATTCTTCAAAACAGGTGAAGACACCAGGGCTTCCTTCAGTTGTCCAAAAGCTTCATGCGCCTTGTTTCCTGGTTCATAAGCAACATCCTTCTTCAAGAACTGGGTTAGTGGCTGTGCAATCTTTGAGAAATTCTTGATGAACCTTCTATAGTAACCCACATGGCCTAAAAATGATCTCAACTTACTTCTATTCATAGGAAATGGTAAATCTTTGATTCTTGAAACTTTATCAGGATCAGTACCAATACCATCTCTGGATACAACATGCCCTAACAAAATGCCTTTAGAACATCTAAAGACACACTTTGTAGGGTTTAGTGAGGCTTGTGCTTCATCTAACCTTTGAAATGCTGTCTCCATCTGGTGCAGGTGGTCCAACTTGCTCCCATAGATGCAAAAATCATCCAGAAATACTCTGATGAAGGTCCCAATGTAGGGTTCGAACACCCTATTCATCAAACGCTGGAATGTTGCTGGAGCATTACACAACCCAAAAGGCATAACTCTATAAGCAAACATTCCCCAAGGAGTGGTGAACGTGGTCTTCAGCTGATCTTTCTCTGCTATACGAACTTGGTTGTAGCCGCTATATCCATCAGCAAAACTATAGCACTCCTGGCCAGCTACTTCGTCCAAGATCTGATCTGAAAATGGAAGAGGGTAATGATCCTTCTTTGTTGCCTTATTGAGCTTCCTGTAATCAACACAAATGCGTAGCTTCCCATTCTTTTTTATTGAGATCACAATGGGAGAAACCCATTCTGAATTCTCCACAGCAAATATGAATCCTGCATCAAGCAACTTATCTATTTCTTCTTTTACAGTCTTGGAAAAATTAGGATTCATTCTATATGGCATTTGCTTTATGGGCTTAGCACCATCTACCAGCTCAATACAATGTTCTACCCAACTTACTTGACGGAGTTCCTTGTAATCAAAAGTGAATAGGTGTATGTACCTTCGAAAGAGCTGGAGGTAGGATTCCTTCTCACTCTCCATCACAACATCACCAATCTTTATTTGTTGGAGACGATCATCAACTTCTTCTTCAGATAATTTTATGGGGTCATGAGTTGGTGTGACTGGAAGGATATCCATGACTGAAACATCCACCTCACTTTCTTCATCTTCAGTGTCCACTTCACTGGTACTAGAGTAATCAGAGGATGTCCAATCATCAGTTTCATCACTTGAATCCACAGGTTCTGCTTTATGATGTCGAGGGATCACATTTATCTTCACCCTCTCTCTACCACGTCCAAGTGTCATGAAACCTTCATTCCAGTAGTTTCTTGCATGAACTCTCCTTAGCCATGGTCTTCCCAGCAGCATTGGGTACGCAACAGTACCATTTTTCATCACCTGAAAGTCTACCACACATACAACACCCATAACAGATATTGCCACATTTGAAACTACACCTTCTGGTTTAGTTTTTCCCTTATTTAATGACCTTAACATAAGTGTTGAAGGGCGATCAATTTTTAAACCCAACATATTCATTACAGACTCGGTCATTACATTAACTGCAGCACCTCCATCAACTAAGACATCATGAATTGAAATACCATTACATAATACCTCAGCTTGTGGAGCATAGGGATCTGCCTCTGCCTCCAAAACAGGGACCTCAACCTCCTTCCTTCTTCGAGCATTGAGTCCACCTCGCAACTCCCGCCTCTTCTCAGAAGACATAGCCAAGAGTTGACCATATGTAATATTTGCAGGCCTTTTGGACAGATCTTCCAAGATGGAGTATGGTCCTTGCCCCTGTGAAATCAGAAAATCCTGCACACCCAACTTTCTTCTCCTATGTTTCTTACTAGTTTCTCCTTTCATCTTCTTAGGATCATTTCCATCTTGATTATCTTTTTCTTTCTTTCTTTTTGTTACAAACACATCTACTTCATTATTTCTGCTCTTATCTACTACATCAAGAGAATTCACAGGTGCTTTTCCTTTATCATTATCTCTTGTACCAGATGTAGAAGCTCTATCTGGACAATTATACTTATAATGACCCTTTTTATAACAACCATAACAAACAACTTCAGAAATATTTCTTTTTGGACCTCTATCTCCTCCCTGAGAACTAAATTCCTTTCCTTGAAGAAGATTAATAGTTAATTGACCCATCTTTTTGAGCAGATCTTCATACTCAGTAGATGTACTAGGAGAAATATTTGTGCTCACCGGGAGTGGTTGTGGATTCTGGACCAAAGGTGCTGGTGTAGGCTCTACTTTAGCAACAATTTCTTTGGGCTCCTCTTCCATGCTTTCTTCTTGCCTTCTTGCAATCTCCTTTTCTTGTTCAATGGTAGCTGGGCGGTCATACTTCACTCGTTGTCTGATCTCTGGCTTCATCCCAAGAATGAAGTGCTTACAGAGGAGATTATCCACGCCATTCATCAACCCATCCGCTAGTCCTTCCTTCCGGATCTGGGCATCGAGCTTCCTCCTTAGCTCTAGAACACGAGCATGATAATCCCTTATCTTCTCCTTCTCTCCTTGGGATAGCTTTGTGATCTCGATCATGAGATCTGCATATTTCTGTTGTTCACCAAATTCTTCAAGAAAACTTTCAGTTAATAAATCCCATGAATTTTTCACATTATCACCTAGTGTTTCAAACCACCTAAGTGTTGAACCATCCAAAAAGGTAGGAAAAAATTCAGTCCATTGTTCCCTTCTTATAAGGCCATTACAAATACAAGATCGTTTAAACTCTTGAATGAAAGAAGAAGCATCTTCATTAGATTGAGCTGAAAAAACAGGAATCTTTCCCATTTTCAAAAGTAACCACCGTGAAATACCAACCCAAAGTACAATTAACAAGACTTATGTGCACAAATAATTGGAATCACTATACTAGAAAGTGACTTTACACCTTTCTACAGTAAAATAGAAATGACCACGGTAAACTATGGTAAAACTTGACTTACTACGGTAAAAATTGACTTTACTGTGGTAAACACTATTCACGGTAAAAAGTGAAGTTACTGCAGTAAATACTATTCACGGTAAAAAGTGACTTTACTGCGGTAATTACTATTCCCAGCAAAAAGGACTTTACCAGGGTAACTACTATTCATGGAAAAATGACTTTAACATGGTAACTACTATTCACGGTAAAAATGACTTTACCATGGTAACTACTATGCACAGTAAAAACAAGGTTACCCTCCAATTAATTTTTGCCTAAGTGGGAATATCTCTCCAGAAAATCCACCAACGAGGAATGGTCCCGGCAACGGAACCAAAATGTCATCACCAATCCGGCACTATGATAATTCTTCACCGGGAACTCCTCGTGCTATGATTATTTACTAATGCACAGCCTTTAGTTTGGTGGATGTAATCTGGAAACAAAACAACAACATAACACAAGAATACCATTGACTATGATAAGACAGAATGACGACAAATCTGAAATATCAAAATAAATTATAATATTAACATGAAACTGTTACAATCTCACCCATGAGATACTTCAACAAGACTATGGGAGAAACTTTACAATTACACCTCTTGATGGCTTCTTCAACACACCTTTAACTGATGGCTTCCTTCGCACACTTCCTACAATATTTCTCACTACTTCTTTCTATGCTAAATGAGGGGGGTGGCCTCTCTATTTATAGAACTTCCAGGCTTATCCATCTTATCTCTAAGATAGGATAAGAAATCCACTCTGACGAATCATATTCCATACCTTAACTCTTATCTGTACATGTAAGCTTATCTGTTAAGATAAGATAAACCTTATCATTTTACATGGGTTCCACATTTTTAGACTTTTTACAAATAAAATACACAAAATATTTATGACCTCACTCCTTGTCCTTATTACCAATATAATATTTCTAATTCCTAATCATGTAGACCCTACTTCTCTAATTACCCAAAATTTGACATTTTAACATTACCGGACCACTTACGACAAATATTTACTTTTTACAACATTCCTATTGTACTTTGACTGTTACCGTACTCCACATTATTGGCGGCACCGTATTGATGGCGCCGTTATCTTCTATCGGACGCTACTACTAATTACACTTAACAACATCCTATTCCTAATACATACATTAATGAAATAGAAATTTTGGAGGAAAATTTTAGTGTCAACAGGCCCTCTACAAAAGCCTCTCACGGTTTTCTCTGTCTCCATCTGGTTCTCTCGCTGTCGTATTGTTTTGTAAACATGAGAAATAGTGCAGTCTGAGTCACTATAGGGCTACGAGAGGCTATATTTTACAAACGGAAGCTTGTGGGGACCAATCCAAATATGCCAACATGTTAGGGTGGCCATACTAAACACTAGTCGAGGCTTTTTTTTTTGTTCCCTACACTCCCCATGCTCTCGAGCTACCCTGTACGGGTGTAGTCGCTTAAGAGCCCTGAGGCCTAAACACGCCATATCTTCGACATGTGATTTCTCAGAATTCGTGGCACCTAGAGATGTCTCGTCAGATCAGAGAGATACATTTTGGGGCCCTCTAAGAACTCCTCTCGAGGTTTTCTCCCTCTCCATCTAGTTCTCTCAATGTCCTATTGTTTGTAAAAGCAAGAAATAGTGTAGTCTGAGTCAATGTAGCATTGCCAGATGTTGTATTTTACAAATGGAAGCTTGTGGGACCAAACCAACTACACAAAAAAGTCAGGTTCATAGTCTACATGGTGAATGCTAATGGAGGATTTTGAACATTGGTGGTACCCTATGCTCCCCATGCTCTCGACGCTACCCCATCCGGGCATAGTCGCTTAAGATCCCTGATGGCCAAACATGCCTTATCTTCGACATGGGTGATTTCTCAGACTCCGTGGCACCTAGAGATGACATCATCAAAGATCTAAGAGCTCTATGTTTAGGACCTCTACGAAAGCCTCTCATGGTTTTCTCCCTATCTCCATCTAGTTCTCTCACTGACCTATTGTTTGTAAATGCAAGAAATAGTGCCGTCTGAGTTAGTGTATGGATTTTCCAGATGCGATATTTGTACAAATGGAAGCTTGTGGAGACCAAACCAACTACACCAACATGTCGGGGTGTCTTGGTGAACGTTATTGGAGGCTTTTTTTTTGTTCCCTATGCTCCCCGTGCTCTTCGGGCTACCCCGTCCGGGTGTAGTGACTTAAGAGCCCTAAGGCCCAAACACACCAAATCTTCGACGAGATGATTTCTTAGAATCTATGGAACCTAGAGACATCTCTTTAGATCCAAGAGCTCCATTTTAAGGCCCTCTATGAAATCCTCTTGCAGTTTTCTCCATTTTCCATTTGGTTCTCTCACTGTCCTATTGTTTGTAAACGTGAGAAATAGTGCAGTCTTAGTCAGCTTAGGGATGCCAGATGCTGTAGTTTTGCTAACGGAAGCTCGTGGGAGTGAAACCAAACTATGCCAACAGGTCAAGGTGGCTTGTTGAATGCTAGTGGAGGATTAATTTTGGTTCCCTACGGTCCTCGTGCTCTTGAGCTACCCCATCCGGGCATAGTCGCTTAAGAGCCCTGAGGCCAAAACATGCCATATCTTAGACATGTGATTTCTCAGACATCCATGGCACCTACAGATGTCTCGTCAGATCTGAGAGATCTCACATGTCAAGGCTCTCTATGAAATCTTCTTGTAGTTTTATCCTTCTCAATATTATTCTCTTGCAATGATATTGTTTGTAAACACGAGAAATAGCGTAGTCTGAGTCAGTATAGGGCTGCCAGATGCTGTATTTTGCAAACAGAAGCTCATGAGTCCGAACCAACTACGCCAACATGTTGGGGTGGCTTGGTGAACACTTCTAGAGGATTTTATTTTGTTCCCTACACTCCCTGTGCTTCTCAGAGCTTTCTGCGTTCGGGCGTAGTCACTTAAGAGCCCTTAGGCCCAAACACGCCATATCTTCGACATGTGATTTTTCAGACTCTGTGGCACCTAAAGACATTTCGTCAGATCCAAGACCTCCATGCTAGAGACACTCTACAAAATCATCTCGTGGTTTTCTCCCTCTCAATCGGGTTCTCTCGCTGTCCTATTGTTTGTAAACGCGATGAAATAGTGCAGTTTGAGTCAGTATAGGGCTTGCCAGATGCTGTAGTTTCTAGAAACAGAAGCTCACGGGACTGAAAACCAACTATGCCAACATGTCCAAATGGCCTTGGTGAATTCTATTGGATCACTTCATTTTTATTCCCTACAGCTCCTCTATGCTCTTCGGGCTACCCCAGTCCAGGCGTAGTCGTTTAAGAGCCATGAGGCCCAAACACGTCATATCTTTGACATGTGATTTCTCTGACTCCATGGCATATAGAGATGTCTCAGTCTGAACTGAGAGCTCTACGTTAGGACTCTCTATGAAATTGTTTTGTGGTTTTCTCCGTCTCCATCTGATTCTCTCACTGTCCTATTGTTTGCAGACATGACAAATAGTGTACTCTGAGTCAGTGTAGGGCTACCAGAAGGCTATAGTTTGCAAACGAAATCTTGTGGGACCGAACCAACTATGTCAACATGTCAGTGTGGCCTTGGTGAAATGTTATGGAAGGCTTATTTTTTGTTCCATATGCTCCTCATGCTCTTTGGGCTACCCCCTCCGGGTGTAGTCTCTTAAGAGCCTTGAGGCCCAAACAGGCCATATTTTCGACATGTGATTTACTCAGAATCCATTGCACCTAGAGACATCTTGTCAGATCCACGAGCTCCATATTGGGGCCCTCTACCAAATATTCTCATGGTTTTCTCCATCTCCATCTAGTTCTCTCACTGTCCTATTGTTTGTAAACATGAGAAATAGTGCAGTCTCAATTAGTGTAGGGCTGCCAAAGGCTGTAGTTTGCAAACAGAAGTTCGTGGAACCGAACCAACTACGCCAACATGTTAGGGTGGCTCAAAATGAACACTAGTGGAGGCTATTGTTTTTTGGTTTCCTATGCTCCCCGTGCTCTCATGCTACCTCCATCTTGGCGTAGTCACTTTAGTGCCCTAAGGCACAAACATGCCATATCTTTGACGGGTGATTTCTCAGACTCCATGGCACCTAGAGACGTATCTTTAGATCCAAGAGCTCCATGTCAAGGCCCTCTATGAAATTCTCTCACGGTTTTCTCACTCTCCATACGGTTCTCTCGCTATCCTATTGTTTGTAAACACGAGAAATAGTGTAGTCTAAGTCAATTTACGACTACCAGAGGTTGTATTTTACAAACGGAAGCTCATGGGACCGATCCAACTATGTAAACAAGTCAAGGTGGCCTAGTGAATGCTAGTGGAGGATTTTTTTTGGTTCCCTACCCTCCCCATGCTCTCAGAGCTACCCTGTCCAAGCGTAGTCACTTGAAGATCCCTTAGGCCCAAACATGCAATATCTTCGACATGTGATTTCTCAGACTCTGTGGCTTTTAGAGATGTCTCATCAGATTTGAGACGCTCCACGTCGAGGCCCTCTATGAAATCCTCTCATGGTTTTCTCTGTCTCCATCTAGTTCTCTCACTGTGCTATTATTTGGAAAGGCATGAAATAGTGTTGTCTGAGTCAATTTAGGGACGTCAGACATTGTAGTTTGCAAATGGAAGATCATGGGACTAAACCAACTGCACCAACACATCAGGGTGTAGTGAATGCTACCTTTTGGTTCCCTATGCTCCCTCGTGCTTTCGGGCTACCTCGTCCGGGCGTAGTCTTAAGAGCACTTGAATGACTAGATTGTCTCAAGAATGAATTTTATAGGGGTATTTCTAAGAACACACGGGAATTATAAATTACCTAGTAAATATTTCTTTTTTAGTTTTAGATGGGAGTCAGCTAGCCTACGGCTAAATGACCTTCCATTCATTTATAATTTATGTTATGATAAACCCATAAATGCTTTCAAAAGCACCTTAAAAAGGATATGGCTAGTCATCAAGCCTAGTGAAGGATGTTATATGATTTCTAAATAACATGAAATGCCTACAGATTTAAAGGTAGTAACACGAATTGGATAGGATTAGACAATCAAGAATCATTGAGTGTCTGAATCAAAATGTCATTGCATTTGGAGACATTCTCAAGCATTGGAGTAATGTATATGGAGAGAAATTCTCAAAATATCAACAGATGAAAGGCATCAAATTGTGATGATTTTCAGGTTTTTTAACAAGTGGAGAAGACTACGAAGCATAGAAGAATGTAGTAAGTGCATGATAAGATAGGAACTAGTACAAAGGGACCATGAGAAAGAAGAAGTGCAAGTAAGGTAAATACACATATACACATTGATAAATTGAATGAATAATTACTCAGATTAGGTAAATCTTTATATACATACATTATATAAATATAAATTCCCAAAGTTTGATGCATATTATACATTGAAAATGCTAGTACATGTACATCACAAATTAAATGAAAAAATATTCCATAATGTCTTAAATATTGTCAAGTGCACATCATATTAGATTCATGCAAAAATAATCTCAGAAATGTAAGGTATCATACAAAATTATCAAGTTCTGAATAGTATCTTAATGTGCATGATAAATACAAAAAATCCCAAATAGGTCATATACCATCAAGTTCAAATGCCATATAGGCTTACATACAATGCCATGCACATAGGCATATAAAAACAATGTCATGTAAGACATATATATTTCCTACTCATCAAAATCTATCCCTCTTGGCCTTTCCCGAAAAAGGCCCTCCCTTAGGCGAAGATGGAGATCCATGAGATGACTTTGGATCACCTGAGCCCATACTTCGAGTCCTCTTCTGCTGAATACTCACCTGGAGATGAGCCTGTAAATGCAAACAATGTTTTTTTTGTCAAAACATAATTTATATATGTTTTAAACATGTATTTAAGACAATGCTAGAATGAAAGTACTTACATAAATATACAAACTTACCACAAGTTTTCGATCACGCACCGAATTCACATCTCACACTTAGATGACTCATCAGGAGCTCCTGTAGTACGAACAGGGGTACGAATATGATGAGATGGAGGAGTTTGTGCCCTTGAAGTCAAAATGGAGGTGGGTTGAAGTTCCGTACATACACATAAGATCAGAAAATCTAACATCGCGATTAGCGAAAAGAGAGCGAAGTACATGTATCATACATAATGAAAATATTTTAACTAATTTTATCAATATAGAACTATTGTTATTACCTCGTCATGCTTGTAAATCAAATGAATAGGGCTACTACCCTATCACAGGTAACTCCTGCGTACACACAATGAAGGACATTATTAACATAATTTAATAATTCTACAATGAAAGACATTACTAACATGTAATTTAACATAATATGAATTGCACGAGAAATTTAACAAAATTTACGTGTTGTTTGAATACCTCAGTGAGTTGCTATGTAGATGAAATCACAGTGGCAACACCTTTCTCTACTTCTTGCAGAGATGGTGGGGTGTCTAGTGAATTCAACATCTTTATCAAACAGTTTGATGGACATATATCATGTGAGTTAGATGGACATACAATAACATACATATATTTGACTGCAAAACTAATACACACACACACACACACACACACACACACACACACACACACACACACACACACACACACACCACACACACACACACACATGTATGTGAAAATTTTACATAATTAACATTCTAAATTACCTCTATGAATGTATGTGTATGCATGGTGCTCGCTGCCTATGGTCAGGATGAAGATGTGCCTCCCGCGCACTGTAATATCAATGCATGTACATGTACAAATACAATTATTTCAAAAATTTAACATATATAAGTAAATCAGGTACTCCAAACTTTTTGTAACACACATAACAAAACATAACAAATTTACCTGCGAAGGTGACGTTGATGAATGTAATCCAAATGTCTCACTCAAAAGGACATCTGACATAGTGACATTATCATGTTCACCCCTAGCACCAGGTGCACCAAAATCAAAATGCATGAAAGTATCATCCTCCTCGGGCCCCAAACATATGCTACCACATGACGAGAAAATATATGGCCTCATTTTAGTACTCCCTTAGGGAATAATTTGTGTACCTCCACGAGCATATGGCTTAGAAATCTCCCTCATATGTCAAACAAAGGTCGCAGATAGCCCCTAAAGCGCATGGAGTGTATCAATCTCTACTGTCTCCTTCACTGCTTGAGGGACAATCTTAGGGTGAGGGGGACTTCTGTGTGGGGAATCTACCCTGCTAAATAGGTGCATGTTGTGCACCTGGTTGATCCTATGCAGATCCTTTTCCTCGGCCCTAGAAATCTCAGAAATCAAAATAATTTGGGATCTCGTTGAGGATAAACTCACAATAGAGTTTCCTCAAAAATTATAGTGGCACCTCGTTGTTATTACAAGGTGTAAAATTAAACACCATCCACCATCGGTCCCAAAAATTATTTTTAATCAAATTATTATTGCACCAAAGGATGGAAAATCATTTACATGTCAACGAAACAGGAAAATTAGTGTAGGGGTCCATGAATAAGGTGCATATGAGTTATTTTGAAAAAAAAAATTCTTTACATCCACATATGACAATTTTTTGGAATAATAAACCCTACAACCCTCTCTATAAGTTGTCCAATGATCAATTTTCCCCGTTTCCAGGTCAATTTGAACAAGTAATGCCTCTAATGTGTTTGCAAGAGAGGCGTGGTGGGGGTTTTTAGATTGTGAATCTCTCATTGTTTTGCTTAAATCCTCAATTTCAATTTTGTTTTCAACTATTTCAGTAGCTAAATCTTCTTGACTACCCAAGGGATGTTGAGCAATTGTGGGAGTATCGAGAGGGATGACAGGAATAATAGGGTTTGGTTGTGGTTGATTCCCTCGACCTCTAATTGTAACAATAAAAAATATGTATTCAATTCAAATTTTAATCTATAATTATCATATTTCAATGAAATTTTGAGAAAAGAATTGTTCTTACCTCTTCTCCATGGCACCATCGTCGATTCAGATCTTCTTGGTGATCCAGAAATGATCCTTTGAGCTTGAGATCTAGTTGAATGAAAAAATGTGAGGGCATGGTTAAGATCTGAAACTCACATTTGAGGGAGGTAAAATGATAGAGGCTCGGGCCTCTTTTTTTGTTTATAGTAGGCATAACACGTACACATTATGTAACACGTACATGCATTATGCTTTGGTGATTCCCGAGCCAAACAAATTAAAATGCGAGTGCATTTTAACAAAATGCCTACATGTTTTGCTTTTTTCGGATTCTTGTCTCTTTTTTGGCCCCCCAACTTTGTGCACTCACCCAATAAGTGGTTAAAGACCAAAAATCACTCAACCATACCTTGAACTTCAAAACCCATGGTAGAATGAAGAAGAATCACCTCTGAAAAATGCTCATATCTTCTCAAATACACCACCTTTTGACAAACAACTTTTTGCACACAATTTATTGAAAAATTTACTCAAAAAATACCTTCTTTGATTTATCCGAAGCAGTATTTATATTTTTTCATGACTGCTAAAAAGCCAGGCATCTTAAAATGATCTTTTCAATAGACCTTTTTTGTAAAAATTCACACAACTTGCTCAAATGACCTCGTAAGGACCTCAAACTTTACATGAAACACAAGGAAACCTCCCTCCATCACCTCTCATGATTTTAATGTCAAAAAAATATACAAATTTATCCATTCCATCTCATTTTCATGTAAGAACATCTAAGTTCCCAAAGGGCAAATTTGGCCAACTTTTGAATTTTTCCTTCAGGACCTAAAATAAGTTATATTTTTGCTCAAATATGCATTGGAAAACATTACTAGGTTGATTCCATGCTTTCATGTTCTTTTCATTTCCTGTACCAGCCTTGCCTACCTCATCAGGGTCAAGAACTAGGATTAAATGAATCAGTTTTACCTGAGACTTGCACCAAATAACCTGATACTCACTATAAAATATTGTTATCATGCTTATACCATCATACCTGACCTATACCACATCTAAACAAGCCATGATTTTCATGTTAATTCTTCCACTGGACTCTTGCCTCACCATCCAAACTTGTAGGGCACTGAGACTATCCTAATCTTCCTTAGTATGTCTCACTACACCTTTCAATGTTTTTCCATCAATGTCACTTGACATAAATTACAACACCAATGACCATAGTTCAACAAAATGGTTTTTGAAAATTATAATGTTTTCTCTATCTTCCCTTCTCTCTATTTGGAAGTAATTATGAAAATTGGATTGGTTTTGAAATTTTAAATGGGTTGAAAATTTATATGGACTTGAAATCAAATGAACATGGATAAAGGATGTATGTGGTTATGATATGTTGAATAGAAAATAAAATGAATCCTATAATTTCTCTCTCTCTCTTACTCTCTCTAGAATTAGAAAAGAAAAAGTACAAAGGAATGTGAAAGTGTGAATGTATGAAAAAATAACCTCTCTCCCTATATTTATCTCTTTCTCTTTCTTTTTTTGAACTACTTGAGATGATGAGTGTGTTATCTCACGCTTGATTGTAATATATTTCCATACCAGTTCTAGGATTGACGCAACGTTAGTTGGAAGTATTACGAACAAGAATGATTAAGAGTGTGATATGTTGTATTCAGTGAGATGACAGTGAAATATTGTACATTGATATAGATTACAAATTTTTGATAGAATTAAATAAAAGAGAATTATATTATTAAAAATTTTGTGTTGAAAATTGTTGTTCTTATAGGATTCTTATGTTTCAAGCATTATACCTAGAAAACTGTGGTTTTTATCTACTTTGTTTTAAAGTTAACATTTGAATACTAGTAGAAGTGTCACATAATGAATATAGGACCAACTATGTTAGCTAGCTAAATGAGAAACATAATTTACAATGTAAATGGGTGAAATGTGTACTGTTTACTTTGTGAACACTAAGTTCATTTGCATTTAAATGTTCTTCTTATGGTTTAGATGATCAAATCAATCACTTTCTCAATAGTTATTTTGGTTCATACAATAACTGCAATGTGTGGTAGCAACTTATTATTATTTATCGATATGAATGAAGTTGTTGTGTTGTATCGTATCCCTTGGTGTGTTGTATCTTATTACCTTATGTTGCTCGAAGGTTTTGTGAGTTAATTATATTAGAACTCTCTTTTGTTTTCTTGTACTATGGTGTAGTTTTCACTTGACTTGTTTGGAATTTAATAGATCATGGGTCCTTTTTTAAGGTTATTAGTGAAACATGTGTTGATGCATATATACCCAAGGACTGAAATAGTTCCTTGGAACGTATTTGAAATGCATGAAAGTTGTATTAGATGTCTCGCTTGTAATATGCATTTAATACTTGAGTGTCTTAGAGTCACATGGAAAATTTTAGTGGCAAATATTTGTAATATGGTGAATATTCCATTTTTGAAAATTTTGAAAAGGTGAATTTTTTGGCACAGGTCAGTGACCTGTTCACCTAAAAATTACACTTTAATTTTTTTTAGGGGTCGGCTTCGCCTACCCTTGAAAATAATCCCCTATATAAACCTAGATTATTCACCAAGTAGAACAATTCTACTTCACATTTATCAACAATATGATATATCCCGTATTATAGACATGCAACAATGGGGTTATTTGTTGACACTCGAAACTGACGGATAGTTGACATGCGATAAGGAGGTACTATAGATATTTACGCATAGTAGATGCATGACAAAGAGTTTGTTGACGAGTTACATGGAGATTTTTTTGATGTGCAAGCAGAGGGCAGAGGTTGCAGATGTGCGACAGGATATTTGCTGTCGCGCGTCAAAAAAATGCATTGACGCCCATCAATAGAACTCATTGACACACGTCAAAAAACTTGTTGATGCACGTCAAAGAGGTCTATTGATGCCCGTCAATGAGGGTTTAACACTGACGGATAGTTGACGCGTGACAAGGAGGTACAACAAATATTGACGCATAGCAGACGCATGACAAATAGTTTGTTGACATGTGACACAAAGATTTTTTTGATGAGAAAGCAGAGGTCGGAGGCTGCAGTCGCGTGACAGGAGATTTTACTGTCGCGCGTCAAAAAAATGCATTCACGCGCGTCAACAGACCTCATTAACACACGTCAACAAGTTTGTTGACGCGCGTGAATTGTAATGCCCACTTCCCTACGACACTTAGTGATTATCATTTTGAGTTATGCAGACTTTAGATATGGACATGGATTATACTTATGTTGATTAGCATGATGTTTTGTGACTAAATGCATTTGGATTATGGTTGGATTTTGTTTTCAGTATGATCTACACTGACTCATGGACAGACTATTGGATATTGATATTATTTTTATATGGATGTATTGCATGTGTTCTAATATTGGATTTCTTCGCCATGATGAGTAGAATGTAGTTGTTAAATTTACATTACTATAATTTTGGATAATGATGAAATGCATAATTAAGTTGTGATTTAGACCTAGAAATAATGATTGCTTGAATTACGTATAGATGTTAATAAATTTCATGCATATGGTTATTTTGGATATTTTGACATGGCCGCAAAGCCGAAGAGGGTATTTTGCATTTTGCAGGAAACATAGCATGATCACAACCATGAGGGGGATTGGGGACCAAACACAACAGAATGTCGGGTGGTTACAACATTGGTCGTCAAGGCAACTAGTAAATTGTATTGTGTTACCCCTTATTCTTTTATGTGTTGAGAAAATTTCCATGTGGGGGAAATTTTCTAATGTGACCAAGGGGTAAAGAATTTTATTACTTGTTTTACTTGATTTAGTAGGTGATTTATTTTGTGAAGTCTTTTTGTTAAATTACTTTTGTTAAGTGTGTTTGGATTAATGTAATAACTTGTTTTAGTTTTTAAGCCTTGGGGGAAGTCAAGTGGGGGTAATAAATTTTGATGGTTGGCTCCTTGAGCCTTGTGTTTCCTCATGTATTGAATGCTTGGTTTTGAGTGTTCACCAGTCCATGCTCTTAGAATCTCGAATTTGAGATTGAGGGCAATTTTAGGGGACTTGTGCGACAAGTTAAACTTGTCCCACACTTCCCAAAACCCCTTACCAACCATATCTATGGGTTGGGAATCCAAAAAGGGGGTTATTTATTTTTTTGGGAAGGGAAATATGACTTTGGAGTGCATTTTCCTCTTTTTGCATTTATTGTGCCTTAAGGCACATGGGAAAGGGTTGAATGTGGAAGAGGGTTGTCATTCAACCCAACCACCCATTTATGGTGTTTTGGGATTTGTGTTGACCTTGGGAGGTGGTTTGGGGATGTGTGATGTGGCATCCTACATGGAGCCACATCACCCTCACCCTTTCCTTTGGTCTATTTATTGAAACTTCCTCTCTTGTTGAGGGGGTTGGAGTTTTGTTTTTGTTTTGTTGAAGAGTTCTCCTTTGTGATTTTTGGAGAGAAAAGAATTGAGAGAAAGAGGAAAAGAGTTCTTGGACTTGCATGCTTGGATTGATTTGGGAAGGATCTTGGACAAGTTTCTTGGTTTAGGCTTCTCCAATGGAGAGGTAGGGAACCCTCTCCTTTGTTTTGCTTTCATATTATTGATGCTTCTATGCTAAAATTGTGAAAAATGCATGTGTACTTTGGTGTGTTGTGAAAATTGGATAGAATGCTTATTGTGTAGTATAGGAGAGGTCTATGGGAATACTCATGAGGGAGGCAAAAGAGTAGATTAGGATATTGTGAAGGGAGTTGAGAGGGATTCCCATCTTGGGTAGGAATGTTTACATTCTACCTTGTCTTTGAGGGAGCCATAAGAGGAGGGAGGCATAAGAGTATGGGAGGAAAAAGGGGTACTTGAGGGAGGCATAAGAGTCATAGGGGCTTGTGTTTATTGTGGAGGGTTTTGGATGGGCATCTCATCTGATTTGGGAGGCATAAGGAAAACATTCCCATAGTTCCTTCTCTTGTTGGCTTGGATGCAAGCCTTGTTTTGTAATGTTTGATGTTATTGTGTGTCTCTTTGTTCTTCTATTTTTAGCTTGAATGTTGTGAAGAACTTGTATTGTGGAAGCATGTATTGTTTCCTTGAGTTGGAGACCACCCTTTCATTGTGTTGTGTTTGGGGCTCGGGGGTCAGTGGAGGAGATTGCTTCTCTTCTCCATTGAGATTTGGTTGGGAGGAGAGTGTTGCCTCTCCCCCTATCTTGGTTGTGATTGAACTACTTGGAACTTGGAGCATGGATGAAGAACACTATGGAGCTTGTGAAGACTCTTTCCATTTCCTTACATATATTATTTTGTTGAAAAACTTGCATGTGAAAGAAAGTTGTATCATCTTGTTTTCATTCCAAAAAAAAAAAAAGGACATTGTAATTCCATAGTTGCTCCAAGAGACACATGATTGAATGCAAATTTTACTTGAAAAGTGTTTACATGATTGTAAATATGTTCCACATGAAGTAAAAGGTGTTGTAACAAAATAATGGAGGAAAGTTGTATTGAAATGATAGTTTTCTCACTCAAAATTTATTGGAAATGTTGTTGATTTCTTGTGGAATACTGTGAAGAAATTACAAAAGGAAATATATTAAGATTTTGTTTGGATGTACTTGAAAATAATGTTTCAAAAACAAATGATTTTTAATTGTTTTCCTGAATTTCCTGAAAGGATGGAAAATTTGATCAATTACTGTGTACTAGACTGACACATTTTATGATTTAGGACAAACAAGTATGATAGATTGACAAATTTTATGTATTAGGTCAAAATTTTGGATAGAACTGTGTAATAGAGTTTTAGATCTCATAAATATTCGCCCTAATTTTACAGACTCAGACCATGTTTTTTCAAGCAGAATAGCAGTGAGACGAGGTATGTTAAGCAAAATTTCTCATGTATGATAGGGTAGATTGTCTATCTATCTCATGTATTGAAAGATAGAAGCAATTTCTCACCAACTCTTAGCAATGACAATCATTTTTTTTTCTATTTTTATAAAATACTTGGAATAACAAATGACTTTAGTTTTTTAGGATATTGGAAAGATTATGTTGTCAAAAGATATACAAATTTGTATTTCATTAGAACCAGTGTTAAAAATATTTAAGTGGCATTGGTGCATCACATAGATTGATAAAGGTTTCTATGCAAGGTGTGATCACAATTTTGAGACGACATTTAAGTATTTATGATCAATCATGGAGCTACCACTATTCCTTGAACTTGACAAGAAGTATACTCATTGACCGTACCAGATGTCCTTAATGAACATATAAATGACACTTAGTATATATGACTTCCCTGACTTACATTGACCACTTCTTACTTTTTGTGCACAGAGACCATTGTAATGTTTAATGCTTATAGCCTTGCAACATGTCATTCAGACATGGATTTTAAAAACTTAAATCTTCACTGATTAGCTTATTCTTGAAAATTTAAGCTCGCTTCCATGGATTTTAACCATTTATGACATGGAACAAACATATTACATTACATCATCTGTGTTAGTAGTCAAAATTGCAATAGGCATGTTTTCTTTACATTCTTCTCGTATGGTTAACTACTCTTCCACACTTGGTTATTTTCCAAAATTAATTTATATTCATGTATACTTGAGAATAATCCCACATATATTTTGAATCAAATTTTTGTAAAGTTATATGTCTTTCCCATCTGGACAAATCCCCTCTTGGTATAGAATTGGGGATAAACCCTATTTTAGCAAAAAGAGAGTCTGAGAGGACACATATTAATGAGTTCATAACCATTTACTTAGTGAAATTAAAAAAATTATTATTCCTTGAGCTTCATCCCATCACTCTACATCTATTCCAAGAAAAAATTAACATTTAAGACCTTTCATTTACTCCGAGTGATGAAAGTTTGAAGGATACAATTTAATAGAAGGAGGTATCTCTGATAGTAGTGACAGTCCATCCTTATTTTATATCACTTGAGCGCTTACTAATGAATTTTGAATCAAATGTGTGCCCTTATTGCTGTTTTAGATCACATGATTAAGAATAAGGCATCTTGAGTTATCAATTTGCATGACTTCAATGAATTTCATGAGACCTTACTTCTCAAGAACCTCAAGCAACATTTACAATTCAAAGATTGGTATGTATAAAAATTACCACCTATTATGTATAAAGTATCTTAAACTAATATCTATGATGTAAATGATGATTAGAGACAAAAATTAAGGAAAAATTATACTCAGAGTAGTAGCTTATAGGATAATTTGGCAAGTTTCTTGAGTCCACATTTCCATAACAGTATGGAGAGGACAACTACACAACCACACTTTCACTTAGAAGTCATCTTGGATGGTCAAACACATTTAATTTGGCCTATATAGAAATTATGAGTTATTAATAGGGTAAGTGCACCAAGTTGGGGGGCCAAAAGCGGGTCTTAAGTGGACGCATTTAAAAAAAAAAAAAAAACTTCAACTTTTATGAGTTTTTTGAAATAGTTACACTCAAAATTGGAAGATGTTGTAGAATATGAATCGTAGAATTTTGAGTCTAGTTTCTAAGCTACTAAATTTTATTTAAAATGAATAAGTTTTAGTGGGTCAAACAACTAAAATACCAACAGACACTCTTGTTTTTGTTAAAAAAACATAATAGAGTGACTTTCGTGCCCCCACCATTTTTTGAGCACCATTTAGTATTTTAGAAAACCCTTTCATAGAAAGATAGCTAGGAGCATCTAGTTTGGGCTCCATTTTTTAAAATATTTTTTTAGAGATATTTTTTTATTTATGATTTTTCTATTACAAAAATATTACGTTTTGAAAAATAATGGAGCTGTGACTATGCCCCCCCCTAACTACCTCAAAAAATATCAAAAATTAGATTTTTTTTTAATATGTATAGAATTATGCCTAGTTTGGGCTAGTATAATTTTTTTTCAATTTTTATCACCCAAAAAAAAGATACACCATGAAAGATAGACATATTTACACTTCAAAAAATAGCTATAAAAAGGCATAGTTAGAAAATAAATAATATGGAAACCTTATATTAGTCAGAAAATTTTAAAAATTATATTTTTAGAAAGAAGAGACTTTTCTCTACGTTGTGGTATAATTTTTTTAACATAGATCGGTTGTTTAGTTGTGATTTATCATAAAGGAAGTCTAATTTTTACATTTTCTTGTAAAAACTCTGCTATCCATATTTCGCTCCCGAGCTAAATATTGGATCGAACCATGACCCCGCATAGAAGGAACCCGAGAAAAATCATTCAAATCCTACAAATTGGTTGTAAAAAGATTCAACAACGAAGTAACAGAGGCCAAGAGAGATCAAAGGAACATGTACAAAATAAAATGACTCTATCGGGTCATTTCTACATCTTAAAACCATTCTCCAAGTTACAGACAAGAAAAACTATAAAATAGCAGAGTTAGACAAGAAGGGAAGATGCTAAAAAGGAGCCAAAAGAAAGAATAAGGAATAGTGGTGAAGATTCAAAGACCTTGGGCTCGAAACAGTTTAGGAAAGGGTCCAAAATTGAATAAGTATTGAGGAGGCAGTGGAAGAGACCACGTGTCCTCACGGCGCTTCTCCAAAGATGGACCCAAATAGAGAGGCTCAAACAAGCACCACATCTCAATGTGTCCCAGGGTGGAACAGAGACACAGTCAAATGGTCAAACAGATTCAAAGGTGGATAGAGTGGGTCTCAAAAACTTGGCTAAGTATGAATGAGCAAGTGGAGAGTGCCAAGTGTCAGCGTAGCGCAACTCCAAGAGTTGGTCCAAAGGTAGAGACCCAACTAAGCCCAAGCTCGCCACATAGCCCATAGTCAATAAGTAAGAGGGACCGTTGAAAAGTCCACAAAGCAGTGGAGGACGAATAGTGTGAACTTGACACTTTTCCAAAGGAGAACTTTAGGTCAGGTTTGCAAAAAAGTGTGTTGCCTACATGTGTCCTCAAAGGGTGCAGACTTAGTTGAATAGTCAATGTATAAGCCAAGCCGGCAGAGGCTGCCAAGTGTCTCAATGCCACTGATTCAAATATTTAATGAAGAGAAGGTTTCCAAATGAGTGCCAGACTGACGCGTGCCCCAGGAGAAAGCAGGCAGTCGGAGAAAAAGTTAGTTTTTTACCATTTTCCCCAAAAGGAGTAAAAGTTTCAAAATGGCCCGTGACTCTGCCAAGGAAAAGTCAACATATAGACCTGATTCAAAGCCAAGGCGGGGAGTCAGGGAAAAAAGTTAAAGTTTTCCTTTTGTCAAAAAGGCATAAAAGTAAAGATAGAAGTGCATTTTCCAGCCAACCAAAAGAAGCCACATGTCCATGCGGAGATTTGGGGCCACGGGAGTTTTCTGGATATTGTGATTTTCGTGAAAAGGGAGAAAAGTTAAGTTCTGAGCCCGCGGACCCAATTTTTGTCCCAATCTAGCTGCCATGTGTGTCAATCGAAAATGGGGACCCATTTTTCAAATTTTTTCCCCGCCCATTTTTATAGAATCGATGCAAAACTTCAAAGGGGCATATCTTTCGACTCAGGCCTCAAAATATAATAACATTTGACACTGTTGGAAGTGTTTTAATGTCCTGTACACCATGGAAGGATTAAAAATTCATTTTTTATAGGCCCTGGTAGGTAAAAAAAAAAGTATTTCTGGCCATTAACACAAAATCCAATCTCTTCAACTACGAGATCTGATTCGACTCGATTTGCTGGGGAACCAAAAGTGACATATTATGGGTGGAATTATAGAAGGCATTGATATTCAGTGGTTGAGCTTTCAAGGTAGGATTTAATGCGTATCTCATGGTGGTTGGAGTAGGATGTGAATTTTCCTTCTTTTCCTTCTATATATACTGTAACACTTCTTGTTTGACGAGGAGAGACATTTTGGGCATAGAGAAACGCTAGAAAATTTTCTTCTCGATGCCATTTTTGAGTAGTGAACCTTCTCCCACGCCTAGAAAATGTATTTGTTCCTTTTGTTCTAGAAATGTAATGGTCTTTGCACCTTCTAGAGCAATTAAAAAAATGTGTTTATGTGGTGTTCTGCAACCCTTTGCATCGTTATGTTGTTTCTGCGTGCCTCTCCCTTTCAATCTTGGTTTTCTGTGCATGTATTTCACATTTGCAGGTGCATGATGTTGTGTTTCATGGAGTTTAATGAATGATTTGCAGATCTGGGACGTGTCATTTCTGTTTGATATTCCTCATCTCCATTTTTTTGTTTCTTTCTCCCTCAACAAAATATTTTGCTTCTTTTTCTGGTGTATCACTGCTTGAGTGTAGGCTCTAGCATGGTGCAGTCAAGAGGCATAACACAAATGAAGGCATTCAAGATTGGTTTTAGGGCACCTTGTCTATGGTAAATCCCTTTTCCAAGACACTACAACCCTTAATAGAAGCTTGATTACATGGTTGAAATGCTGCCCCAACTTGTAAAATGCATTGAGGAGATATAAGCATATGAACAAAGTTTGAATCAACTTTGTCAATGGGCAAGTCATTCAATATCTCCTTGTCTATCTTTTTCACCCTCTCAAGCTTTACCATTTCGGCATGATCATGAGTCAAGCCCCTCAGTTGCTGCCCCATTTGTTAGTTTCATCCATCCATCCCCTAGTCTTCCATCCCATCTCAGTTTTTCTACCCTTTTCTCTTTCAAATCCAAATTTCATCCACAAGAGACAAAATAAATATCCTCCCCTCCAAAGAAACAATAATTTTCATCTCCTCCCTCTCCATCACAAACAATTGCAAAGTTGGTTGAACCCCAACCTACCACTCCTCTTGTTTTCCCAACTCCATGTTGGGAAGAGTCCAAAGAAACCAGTCAAGGAGAACAACAAGAAGAAGAGCCCAAAAGAAAAGAAATGCCAGATAATATGAAGAGTTGGGCTGCCAAATTTGGGTTTACAAATATCCCCTTGATGGTCAAGCCGATAGAGGAGGTCAAGATTGAAGAACTGTCATCACCAATCCGACACTATGATAGAGGTGCTGGTGTAGGCTCTACTTTAGCAAAAATTTCTTTGGGCTCCTCTTCCATGCTTTCTTCTTGCCTTCTTGCAATCTCCTTTGCTTGTTCAATGGTAGCTGGGTGGTCATACTTCACTCGTTTTCTGATCTTTGGTTTCATCCCAAGAATGAAGTGCTTATAGAGGAGATTATCCACGCCATTCATCAACCCATCCGCTAGTCCTTCCTTTTGGATCTGGGCATCGAGCTTCCTCCTTAGCTCTAGAACACGAGCATGATAATCCCTTATCTTCTCCTTCTCTCCTTGGGATAGCTTTGTGATCTCGATCATGAGATCTGCATATTTCTGTTGTTCACCAAATTCTTCAAGAAAACTTTCAGTTAATAAATCCCATGAATTTTTCACATTATCACCTAGTGTTTCAAACCACCTAAGTGCTGAACCATCCAAAAAGGTAGGAAAAAATTCAGTCCATTGTTCCCTTCTTATAAGGCCATTACAAATACAAGATCGTTTAAACTCTTGAATGAAAGAAGAAGCATCTTCATTAGATTGAGCTGAAAAAACAGGAATCTTTCCCATTTTCAAAAGTAACCACCGTGAAATACAACCAACAAGACTTATGTGCACAAATAATTGGAATCACTATACTAGAAAGTGACTTTACACCTTTCTACAGTAAAATAGAAATGACCACGGTAAACTATGGTAAAACTTGACTTACTACGGTAAAAACTGACTTTACTGTGGTAAACAATATTCACGGTAAAAAGTGAAGTTACTGCAGTAAATACTATTCACGGTAAAAAGTGACTTTACTGCGGTAATTACTATTCCCAGCAAAAAGGACTTTACCAGGGTAACTACTATTCATGGCAAAAATGACTTTAACATGGTAACTACTATTCACGGTAAAAATGACTTTACCATGGTAACTACTATGCACAGTAAAAACAAGGGCTATGATTATTTGCTAATGCACAGCCTTTAGTTTGGTGGATGTAATCTGGAAACAAAACAACAACCGAACACAAGAATACCATTGACTATGATAAGACAGAATGACGACAAATCTGAAATATCAAAATAAATTATAATATTAACATGAAACTGTTACAATCTCACCCATGAGATACTTCAACAAGACTATGGGAGAAACTTTACAATTACACCTCTTGATGGCTTCTTCAACACACCTTTAACTGATGGCTTCCTTCGCACACTTCCTACAATATTTCTCACTACTTCTTTCTATGCTAAATGAGGGGGGTAGCCTCTCTATTTATAGAACTTCCAGGCTTATCCATCTTATCTCTAAGATAGGATAAGAAATCCACTCTGACGAATCATATTCCATACCTTAACTCTTATCTGTACATGTAGGCTTATCTGTTAAGATAAGATAAACCTTATCATTTTACATGGGTTCCACATTTTTAGACTTTTTACAAATAAAATACACAAAATATTTATGACCTCACTCCTTGTCTTTATTACCAATATAATATTTCTAATTCCTAATCATGTAGACCCTACTTCTCTAATTACCCAAACTTTGACATTTTAACATTACCGGACCACTTACGACAAATATTTACTTTTTACAACATTCCTATTGTACTTTGACTGTTACCGTACTCCACATTATTGGCGACACCGTACTGACGGCGCCGTTATCTTCTATCAAACGCTACTACTAATTATACTTAACAACATCCTATTCCTAATACATACATTAATGAAATAGAAATTATGGAGGAAAATTTTAGTGTCGACATCTTCCCCCTTCCTAGCTTCTACTCCGTCCTCGGAGTAGACTATTCTGGTGCTTGGAAAATCTTCAACTTGTCGTGGTTGACCCATTTCGTAATGGGAGTGCCATCCAATTCCTCCAGTCGGTACGTACCATTTTCATGCACAGCTACTATTTTGTAGGGCCCCATCCATTTTGGAAGAAATTTTCTCTGTCTTCTTTTTTTGTATCTGGAATCATATACTAGAACCAAGTCATTCACTTGAAATGGAGACCACCGGATCTTTTGATCAAAGTACTCCTTCTGCTTCATTTTCTTCTTATGGCTTGTATCCTTTGCTATTTCCCTCATTTCTTCTAGCAAATGAAGATGTACCAACCTTTCTTTTACTGAATCATTTTCATCCATCCTTTCATTTTTCATAACTCTCACAGTGGGAATATCAAACTCAATAGGAAGAACTGGATCAATGCCATAGGCCAACTGAAATGGGGAGTATCCTGTTGCTGACTTTGATGTTGCCCTATATGCCCACAATGCTGCATGAATCCTCTTATCCCATTTATGTACCTGCAAGGCTGCATCTTTTGCTAGAATTTGACACAGCACAAAATTTGTTCGTTCCACCTGTCCATTTGTGCTTGGCTTGTATGTTGTTGCCTTCCTGTGCTTAATAGAAAATTTATTGACTAGGGCTTCTACCACCTCATTAATGAAGTGGCTTCCTTGATCTGTTACAATTTCTAATGGACAACCAAATCTGGTGACAATACGTTCATATATGAACCTTGCCACTTCATCCATAGAAGCTGTCTTCAATGGCCTAGCTTCAACCCACTTGGTTAAATAATCTGTGGCAACTACAATATACTTATTTTGGCGTGATGTAGTTGGAAGTGGACCTACAATGTCTATTCCCCACTTTTCAAAGGGACCAAGGGGAAGAATAGGACATAATGGAGCTGATGAAGTCTTACGGTTACCATGTGTTTGACAAATATCACATGTCTTACAATAATTATAACAATCTTTAAAAAGAGTGGGCCAGTGATAACCTGCATCCAAGATCCTTCTTGCTGTAAGTTGTCCAGAGAAGTGCCCTCCACATGTACCATTGTGGAATTCTTCTAGCAGCTCCTTTCCTTGATCACGTCCAACTGCCCTCTTGTACTGTCCATCAGGTCCTATTCGAAATAATGCTCCATGCAGAATAGAATATGGACGACTGGCTTGAGTAATCTTTCTCTTAGTCTTTGCATTGGCACCATCAGGAAACTTGAATTCATTCAGATAATTCCAAATATCTATGTATTCACTAGGGATTGTGTCAAGGGAGAACAATGCTGCATCGGGAAAATCATCATCATCACAAGATGATCCTAAACCATCATAGGCTCGAGAGAGTGCATCTGCATTGACATGCTTCTTTCCTGGCCTATCTATAATATCAAATTCAAATTCTTGTAGCAAAATTATCCATCTTGCTATCCTCCCTGATGGGTTAGGCTTATTGACAATATATTTCAGAGCCTGATGATCTGTTACAACTATAAATTTCTGCCCTAGCAAGTAATTTCTAAACTTCTTTACAGCAAAAATGATAGCCAGAGCCTCTTTTTCAGTTACAGTATAGTTTACCTCAGCACTGCTCATTTGTCTGCTCCCAAAGTAAATTGGATGTTCATTCCCATTTTCATCCTTTTGGCTCAAAGTACTACCTAGTGCTGCATCTGAGGCATCAGTGTACACAATGAATGGCTTGCTCCAATCTGGATTCTTCAAAACAGGTGAAGACACCAGGGCTTCCTTCAGTTGTCCAAAAGCTTCATGCGCCTTGTTTCCTGGTTCATAAGCAACATCCTTCTTCAAGAACTGGGTTAGTGGCTGTGCAATCTTTGAGAAATTCTTGATGAACCTTCTATAGTAACCCACATGGCCTAAAAATGATCTCAACTTACTTCTATTCATAGGAAATGGTAAATCTTTGATTTTTGAAACTTTATCAGGATCAGTACCAATACCATCTCTGGATACAACATGCCCTAACAAAACACCTTTAGAACATCCAAAGACACACTTTGTAGGGTTTAGTGAGGCTTGTGCTTCATCTAACCTTTGAAATGCTGTCTCCATCTGGTGCAGGTGGTCCAACTTGCTCCCATAGATGTAAAAATCATCCAGAAATACTCTGATGAAGGTCCCAATGTAGGGTTCGAACACCCTATTCATCAAACGCTGGAATGTTGCTGGAGCATTACACAACCCAAAAGGCATAACTCTATAAGCAAACGTTCCCCAAGGAGTGGTGAACGTGGTCTTCAGCTGATCTTTCTCTGCTATACGAACTTGGTTGTAGCCGCTATATCCATCAGCAAAACTATAGCACTCCTGGCCAGCTACTTCATCCAAGATCTGATCTGAAAATGGAAGAGGGTAATGATCCTTCTTTGTTGCCTTATTGAGCTTCCTGTAATCAACACAAATGCGTAGCTTCCCATTCTTTTTTATTGAGATCACAATGGGAGAAACCCATTCTGAATTCTCCACAGCAAATATGAATCCTGCATCAAGCAACTTATCTATTTCTTCTTTTACAGTCTTGGAAAAATTAGGATTCATTCTATATGGCATTTGCTTTATGGGCTTAGCACCATCTACCAGCTCAATACAATGTTCTACCCAACTTACTTGACGGAGTTCCTTGTAACCAAAAGTGAATAGGTGTATGTACCTTCGAAAGAGCTGGAGGTAGGATTCCTTCTCACTCTCCATCACAGCATCACCAATCTTTATTTGTTGGAGACGATCATCAACTTCTTCTTCAGATAATTTTATGGGGTCATGAGTTGGTGTGACTGGAAGGATATCCATGACTGAAACATCCACCTCACTTTCTTCATCTTCAGTGTCCACTTCACTGGTACTAGAGTAATCAGAGGATGTCCAATCATCAGTTTCATCACTTGAATCCACAGGTTCTGCCTTATGATGTCGAGGGATCACATTTATCTTCACCCTCTCTCTACCACGTCCAAGTGTCATGAAACCTTCATTCCAGTAGTTTCTTGCATGAACTCTCCTTAGCCATGGTCTTCCCAGCAGCATTGGGTACGCAACAGTACCATTTTTCATCACCTGAAAGTCTACCACACATACCACACCCATAACAGATATTGCCACATTTGAAACTACACCTTCTGGTTTAGTTTTTCCTTTATTTAATGACCTTAACATAAGTGTTGAAGGGCGATCAATTTTTAAACCCAACATATTCATTACAGACTCGGTCATTACATTAACTGCAGCACCTCCATCAACTAAGACATCATGAATTGAAATACCATTACATAATACCTCAGCTTGTGGAGCATAGGGATCTGCCTCTGCCTCCAAAACAGGGACCTCAACCTCCTTCCTTCTTCGAGTATTGAGTCCACCTCGCAATTCCCGCCTCTTCTCAGAAGACATAGCCAAGAGTTGACCATATGTAATATTTGCAGGCCTTTTGGACAGATCTTCCAAGATGGAGTATGGTCCTTGCCCCTGTGAAATCAGAAAATCCTGCACACCCAACTTTCTTCTCCTATGTTTCTTACTAGTTTCTCCTTTCATCTTCTTAGGATCATTTCCATCTTGATTATCTTTTTCTTTCTTTCTTTTTGTTACAAACACATCTACTTCATTATTTCTACTCTTATCTACTACATCAAGAGAATTCACAGGTGCTTTTCCTTTATCATTATCTCTTGTACCAGATGTAGAAGCTCTATCTGGACAATTATACTTATAATGACCCTTTTTATAACAACCATAACAAACAACTTCAGAAATATTTCTTTTTGGACCTCTATCTCCTCCCTGAGAACTAAATTCCTTTCCTTGAAGAAGATTAATAGTTAATTGACCCATCTTTTTGAGCAGATCTTCATACTCAGTAGATGTACTAGGAGAAATATTTGTGCTCACCGGGAGTGGTTGTGGATTCTGGACCAAAGGTGCTGGTGTAGGCTCTACTTTAGCAACAATTTCTTTGGGCTCCTCTTCCATGCTTTCTTCTTGCCTTCTTGCAATCTCCTTTGCTTGTTCAATGGTAGCTGGGTGGTCATACTTCACTCGTTGTCTGATCTCTGGCTTCATCCCAAGAATGAAGTGCTTACAGAGGAGATTATCCACGCCATTCATCAACCCATCCGCTAGTCCTTCCTTCCGGATCTGGGCATCGAGCTTCCTCCTTAGCTCTAGAACACGAGCATGATAATCCCTTATCTTCTCCTTCTCTCCTTGGGATAGCTTTGTGATCTCGATCATGAGATCTGCATATTTCTGTTGTTCACCAAATTCTTCAAGAAAACTTTCAGTTAATAAATCCCATGAATTTTTCACATTATCACCTAGTGTTTCAAACCACCTAAGTGCTGAACCATCCAAAAAGGTAGGAAAAAATTCAGTCCATTGTTCCCTTCTTATAAGGCCATTACAAATACAAGATCGTTTAAACTCTTGAATGAAAGAAGAAGCATCTTCATTAGATTGAGCTGAAAAAACAGGAATCTTTCCCATTTTCAAAAGTAACCACCGTGAAATACCAACCCACAAGACTTATGTGCACAAATAATTGGAATCACTATACTAGAAAGTGACTTTACACCTTTCTACAGTAAAATAGAAATGACCACGGTAAACTATGGTAAAACTTGACTTACTGCGGTAAAAACTGACTTTACTGTGGTAAACACTATTCACGGTAAAAAGTGAAGTTACTGCGGTAAATACTATTCACGGTAAAAAGTGACTTTACTGCGGTAATTACTATTCCCAGCAAAAAGGACTTTACCAGGGTAACTACTATTCATGGCAAAAAATGACTTTAACATGGTAACTACTATTCACGGTAAAAATGACTTTACCATGGTAACTACTATGCACAGTAAAAACAAGGTTACCCTCCAATTAATTTTTGACTAAGTGGGAATATCTCTCCAGAAAATCCACCAACGAGGAATGGTCCCGGCAACGGAACCAAAATGTCATCACCAATCCGGCACTATGATAATTCTTCACCGGGAACTCCTCGTGCTATGATTATTTGCTAATGCACAGCCTTTAGTTTGGTGGATGTAATCTGGAAACAAAACAACAACCGAACACAAGAATACCATTGACTATGATAAGACAGAATGACGACAAATCTGAAATATCAAAATAAATTATAATATTAACATGAAACTGTTACAATCTCACCCATGAGATACTTCAACAAGACTATGGGAGAAACTTTACAATTACACCTCTTGATGGCTTCTTCAACACACCTTTAACTGATGGCTTCCTTCGCACACTTCCTACAATATTTCTCACTACTTCTTTCTATGCTAAATGAGGGGGGTAGCCTCTCTATTTATAGAACTTCCAGGCTTATCCATCTTATCTCTAAGATAGGATAAGAAATCCACTCTGACGAATCATATTCCATACCTTAACTCTTATCTGTACATGTAGGCTTATCTGTTAAGATAAGATAAACCTTATCATTTTACATGGGTTCCACATTTTTAGACTTTTTACAAATAAAATACACAAAATATTTATGACCTCACTCCTTGTCTTTATTACCAATATAATATTTCTAATTCCTAATCATGTAGACCCTACTTCTCTAATTACCCAAACTTTGACATTTTAACATTACCGGACCACTTCCGACAAATATTTACTTTTTACAACATTCCTATTGTACTTTGACTATTACCGTACTCCACATTATAGTCCCATTGGAAAGGAGAAAATGAGTGAAACCAAATCAGAGTTTGTAGCAGCAGAAGAAGAAGAAATCATTGATGTTTTCTTGCTTTCATTTGAAGGGCCTTATTTGGTCAATAAACCCATCATGGAGGAAAGATCTAAAAGAGATCTTGCAGACCCAACTTGTCCTCTAGAACAACAGATTCAAGAGTTTGATTTGAAAAACTTCATGCTAGAGGAAGAGTTCAATCAAGAGCAAGATAGTCTTCAAGCAGTATAGGAAGGAGAAGAATCTCCATATCCAAAAGAAGAGGAGTACATTCCAATTGTTGAGGAGATCATTCATTTGCAGTAGCTTGAATTTTATAGCAGCCCTCTGGAATAAAGTTTAGAAGATCTTGATCTTCCATGTTATTCAAAAGAGGAGGAAGGAAAAAGGCAAGAGGATCTCACCACTTCTTCCACACCATCCATCCAAGAAGGTCCACAAGAAGACTCTATTTTTGGAGTTGAATTTTAGAGCAAGGGGCACATTCAAAGGATCAGACTGTACACAATCAGGTACCTGGCTTCATTGGGGATAAAGGAGCTGTCACAACCAGTCATGCTTGCTTCTATGCATGAGGATGAGCATCAAAGTACCAAGGGTTGTCATCAATAACTCCAGAAGTTCTATGCAAGTCAGATGGAGGAGGTATTTTCCATTAATGTGGATACTTTGATGATTTGGGTGGAGGACTAGCTTACTGTCAGTTTTTCACTCATCCAGCCAGGCTTGTTTAGTGTGAAATCATTTGCATGGCTGCCTTTTTTGAGGAAGGGAAGCTATTACTCCCTGCCAGTTGCATTTTTTGTTTGAGCTCCCTTTGCTCTTGGTTAGACTAGTGTAGGTAGATTTGTTTTCAACAAAATAAGTGCTTATGCACACTTTGCATGTCTCATTTGAGACATGTATGATTTGATCTTTGTATATAAGTTTTGTTTGTATTTCTCAAGAGGGGCATGAGGCTAGGCTTTTAAACTATTTAAGGAAAGAAGGTTCATGTTTTCCTATGATAGTTGCAAATCGAAACAGGGAACAAATGAAGAGAAACTAAAATTTGTTTCGAGAAAGTCCATTTTTTGGACAAATGAAAACAACCTGTCGAATCAATTTTCCACTCTCAGAAATCATTATCTCAAGGTTTTATTATGAAAATTTAGAATTCAGGCTCAGGAATAGGAAATTTATAGAAAAGGCTTGTAGTGAGGCTCGCAATGGTTTAAATATCAGCTCCATGTTTATCAAGTAGACTCCATGCCCAATGGATGCTTCAAGGCCACTTATCTCTCCATCTAACAGGTAGATGTCCCCATGATTCACCAAATTGTTATCCTTTTTTTTTTCCCGAACTAAATATTGGATCAAACCATGACCCCGCATAGAAGGAACCTAAGAAAACTCATTCAAATCTCAAAAATTGGTTGCAAAAAGATTCAACGACGAAGTGAAAGAGGCCAAGAGAGGTCAAAGGATCCTATACAAAATAAAATGACTTTGTCGGGTCGTTTCTACGTCTTAAATCCATTCTCCAAGTTACAGGAAGGAAGAACTATAAAATAACAGAGTTAGGAAAGAAGGGAAGATGCTACAAAGGAGCCAGAAGCAAGAAGAAGGAAGAGTGTTGAAGATTCAAAGTCTTCAGGCTCGAAATATTTTAGGAAAGGTTCCAAAATTGACTAAGTATGGAGGAGGTAGCAGAAGAGACCACGTTTCCTCGAGGTGCTTCTCCAAAGATGGACCCAAATAGAGAGGCTCAAACAAGCGCCACATCTCCACGTGTCCTAGGGTGGAATGGAGGAAGGGTCAAATGGTCAAACATAGTTAAAGGTGGATAAGGTGGGCCTAAAAAAATTGGCAAAGTATGGATGAGAAAATGGAGAGTGCCAAGTGTCAGCGTAGTGCATCTCCAAGAGTTGGTCCCAAGGTAGAGACCCAAATGGGTGTGAGCTCCCTTCGTAGCCCAAAGTCTAAAAGGTAAGAAGGACCATTGAAAACTACACAAAGTAGTGGAGGCCGACAAGTGTCAACTCGACACTCCTCCAAAGGCAAAATTTTGGTTGGATTTGCAAACATGCACGGTGCCTCCATGTGTCCTCAAAGGGGACAAAGTTAGTTGAATAGTCAATGCACAAACAGGTCGGCGGAGGCTGCCAAGTGTCTCAATGGCGCAGATTCAAGATTCAAAAACAGATAAGGTTCCAAAGTAAGTGTCAGACTGGCGCGTACCCTAGGGGAAAGCAAGGAGTTGGTGAAAAGGTTAGTTTTTCACCCTTTTCCTGAAAAGGGTTAAAAGTTATAAAAAGACCCATGACTCCACCCAATAGGAAAAAAATCAACATATAAACCTGAGTCAAAGCCAAAGCGGGGCATCAGGGAAAAAAGTGAAAATTTTCCTCTTGTCGAAACGGTATAAAAGAAAAGATGGAAGCTCATTTCCCAGCCAACCAAAAGAAGCCACGTGTCCACACGGATCTTCAGGGCCGCGAGAGTTTTCTAGATTTTGCAATTTTCGCAAAAAAGGAGAAAAGTTAATTTTTGAGCCCACATACCCGATTTTTATCCTAATCTAGCCACCATGTGTCCCAATCCAAAAATGTTACCCATTTTTCAAATTTTTTTCCCACCCATTTGTACAGAATCAATGCAAAACTTCAAAGGGGCTTATCTTTCAACTCATGGCTCGAAATATAGAAAATTTGACACCGTTAGAAGTGTCTCAATGTCCTCTACACCATGGAAGGATTAAAAATTCATTTTTCGTAGGACCTAGTAGGTAAAACAAAGATAATTATTCTAGGTCATTAACGTAGAATCCAATATTTTCAACTACTAGATCTGATTCTATTCAATTTGTTTAGGAACCAGAAGTGACATATTGTGGGTGGATTTATGGAATCCATTGATATTCAGTGGTTGATCTTTCAATGCAAGATTCAATGCATATCTCATGGTGGTTGGAGTAGGATGCGAATTTTTCCTATTCTCTCTCTTTTCCTTCTAAATTATTGTAACACTTCTCGTTTGAGGAGGAGAGACATTCTGGGCATAGAGAAATTCTATCAAATTTGTTTTTCGACACCATTTTTGAGCAGCGAACCTTCTCCCATGCATGTGAAATGTATTTTTTCCTCTATTCTAGAAATGTAATGGTCTGTGCACCTTCTAGAGCAATAAAAAAAATGTGTTTTTGTGGTGTTCTTCAACCCTTTGCATCGTTTTGTTGTTTCTGCGTGCCTCTCCCTTTTAGTCTTTGTTTTTTATGCATGTATTTCTCATTTGTAGGTGTAGGATGTTGTGTTTCATGGAGTTTAATGGATGATCTATAGATTTTGGCCATGTTACTTCTGTCTAACATCCCTCACCTCTATTTTTCTATTTCTTTCTTCCTCAATAGAATATCTCACTTCCTTCATTGGTGTATCACCGCTTTAGTGTAGGCTCTATTTTTTCCTCTTTCTCTCTCCTTGGTTCCTTAGAATGGTTAGATTAGGTTAGATTTATTTTTCTTACACTGGAGTAGCTCGTGGCAGGAAATTAGTAACAAGAACCAACTTTCTCTGGAGAGATTTAACACTTTTGTAAGGTCACATGCCTTAGGGAAAGTTCAATGTTATGTAATCACACCAAATGAGTCTGCCTTATAAAAGCAGATCCATAACTCATTTTGGGGGTGCTGTGATTTTACACTAACAATTTTGGCAAGCTCGATGGGACCAAAAGGTCTTAATTTCATTTCATCAAGTTGATGTGTTCTTGGTGAGATTCAGTCTTTACAGGCACATTCAAAGCACATTTGGCGACTCCATCTGGTAAAAACCCATTCTCTGAGTTCAAGACTTTTTCCATCCATATCCACTCATTTACATCCATTTTCTTCTTCCATCTCTTTCATTTTCTCCCACTCCATGAAGTTGTTCAATCATGACTTCATTCCCTTCATGGAACTCACACTTGCAGCAACAAAAATATGTTCCACCTCCAATGCTTTTCACAACTCCTCCCAATCGGCATTATGAGCAGATTGAAAATTATTATACCTATCCATAACAACAATTCCAAAACTAGTTTCACCATGAAGCTTATCAGGAACAGGGATATGCATATATAATGAAAACAACTAAATGGACAATTTTGGTCTCTTGGAGTAGATTCAAAAAATGGAGGCTAGCATGGTGTAGTCCAGAGGCATAGCACAAATGAAGGCGTTCAAGATTGGTTTCAGGGAACCTTGTCTATGGGAAGGCCCTTTTTCAAGACACTATAGCCTTCAAGAGAAGCTTGACTTCATGGTTAAAATGTTGCCCCAACTTGGAAAATGGATTGAGGATATAGAAGAATATGAGAAAAGTATGAATCAACCTTGTCAATGTCTAAGTCATTCAACATCTCCTTGTATTTATTTTTCACCCTCTCATGCTTTACCATTTTAGTATGATCAAGATTCAATCCCATCAGTTGCTACCCCAAGTGTTAGTTTCATTCCTCCATCCCCTTGTCTTCCATCCCATCTCATTTTTTTTTTCCTTTTCTCCTACAAATCCAAATTCCCTCTACAAGAGCCAAAAGAAATATCCTCCCCTACAAAGAAACAAAAAGTTTCATCTCTTGTCTCTCCACCACAAACAATTGAAAATTTGGTTGAACCCTAACCTACCACTCCTCTTGTTTTCCCAAGTCCTCATTGTGAAGAGTCCCAAGAAACCAGTCAAGGAGAAGAGCAAGAAGAAGATACCAACAATAAATAATTGATAGATAATCTGAAGAGTTGGGCTACTAAATTTGGGTTTACAAAGAACCCTTTAATGGTCAAGCCAATAGAGGAGGTCAAGATTGAAGAACCATTGGTGGTTGAGGCCGAGTTTACACCAGGAGAGGAGCAAGAACATGAAGATGTAGATCAGCAATCAATTTTCTCAGAATGTAGTGTCTATGTTGGCACTTTGTTTAAAAAGATTGTTGATCCAATTGAACTTGCACCATCAGCCATGGAAGGAAAGAAATAATCAGCTCAAAGTCCCATTGGGAAGGAGCAAATGGGTGAAACCAAATCAAATTTTGAAGAAGAAGAAGAATAATACATCATTGATGTTTTCTCGCTTTCATTTGAAGGGCCTAATTTGGTCAATAAACCCGTAATGGAGGAAAGCTCTAAAATAGATATTTGAGTCCGAACTTGTCCTCTAGAAACAAATATTAGAGAGTTTGATTTGAAAAACTTCATGATAGAAGAAGAGTTTGAACAAGAGAAATATATTCTTCAAGTAGCAGAGGAAGGAGAAGACTCTCCTGATCCATAACAAGAGGAATACATTCCAACGGTGGAGGAGAATATTCATTTGCAGCAGCCTGCATTTTATAGCAGCCCTCTGGAATCAATTTTGGAAGATCTTGATCTTCCATGTTCTTCAAAAGAGGAGGAAGGAAAAAGGCAGGAAGATCTCACCACTTCTTCCACACCATCTATCCAAGAAGTTCCACAAGAAGACTCTATTTTTGGAGTTGAATTTCAGAGCAAGGGGCACATTCAAAGGATCAGACCGTACAAAATCAAGTACCTGGCTTCATTGGGGCTAAACGAGTAGTCACAAGCAGTCATGCTTGCTTCTAAGTGTGAGGATGAGCGTAAAAGTACCAAGGGTCATCATGAATACCTTTAGAAGACCGATGCAAGTCAGTTAGAGGAGGTATTATCCATTAATGTTGATACTTTGATGATTTGTGTGGAGGACCAGCTTATTGTCAGTTTTTCACTCATCCAACCAGCCATGTTCAATGCCAAATCAGTTGTATGGCTTCCTTTTTTGAGGAAGGGAAACTATTTCTCTCTGGCAGTTGCAGGTTTTGTTTGAGATCCCTTTACTCTTGGTTAGAATAGTGTAGGTAGATTTGTTTTCAGAAGAAGAAGTGCTTATGCACACTCTGCATGTCTCATTTGAGACATGTATGATTTGATCTTTGTATATAAGTTTTGTTTATATTTCTCAAGAGGGGCATGAGGCTAGGCTCTTAAACTATTTAAGGAATGAAGGCTCATGTTTTCCTATTACAGTTGCAAATCAAAATAGGGAACAAATGCAGAGCAACTAAAATCCATTTCGAGACATTCCATTTGAGGGACTTATGAAAACCACTGGTCCAATCAATTTTCTACTCTCAAAAATCATTGTCTCAAGGTTTTCTTATAAAAATTGAGAGTGTAGGCTTGGGGATAAGCAAGATATAGAAAAGGCTTGCAGTGAGGCTCTCAATGGATTAAGGATCAGTTCCATGTTTATCAAGTAGAATACATGCAAAATGGATGCTTCAAGGCCACTGGTCTCTCCATCTAGGAAGCATATGTCCCCATGAGTCACCAAATTGTTATCCATATTTCACTCCCGAGCTAAATATTGGATTGAACCATGACCCTGCATAGAAGGAACTCAAGAAAAATCATTCAAATACTGCAAATTGGTTGCAAAAAGATTCAGCAATGAAGTGACAGAGGCCAAGAGAGATCAAAGGACCCTGTACAAAATAAAATGACTCTGTCGAGATGTTTCTACATCTTAAATCTATTCTCCAAAATACAGGAAGGCAGAACTATAAAATAGTAGAGTTAGAAAATAAGGGAAGATGCTACAAATGAGCCAGAAGAAAGAAGAAGGAAGAATGGTGAAGATTCAAAGTCTTTGGGCTCGAAACAATTCAAGAAAGGGTCCAAAATCAAGTAAGTATGGAGGAGACAGTGGAAGAGACCACGTGTCCTCGTGGCAGTTCTCCAAAGATGGACCCAAATAGAAAGGCTCAAACAAGCACCACATCTCCATGTGTCCTAGGGCATAATGGAGGAAGGGTCAAATTGTCAAATATAGGAAACGACATATAGGGTGGGCCTCAAAAAATTGGCTAAGTATGGATGAGCAAGTGGAGAGTGCCAAGTGTCAGTGTAGTGCATCTCCAAGAGTTGGTCCCAAGGAAGAGACCCAAATGAGCGCGAGCTCACCACGTAGACAAAAGTCTAAAAGGTAAGAATGAAAATTGCAAAGTCCAGAAAGTAGCGGAGGATGACAAGTTTCAACATGATGGTCCTCCAAACAAAAAAATTTGGTCATATTTTCAAACATGCGCGGTGCCTCCACCGGCCGGATCAAAATCGAAATGATAACACCGTGTCCTCAAAGGGGGTAGAGTTAGTTGAATAGTCAATGAACAAAAAGATCAATGGAGGCTGCCAAGTGTCTTAATGGCACTGATTAAAGAGTCAAATAGAGAGAAGGTTCCAGAATTAAAACAAGCAAGTTAGCCTGGTGTAGCTATTTTCCTATGCAACTGTGAATTTCTCCTAAATATTTTAAATGAGGGTAGACTATATTTAATAGAAAGACCTTTAATATTACGAGTCAGAAGCTATACTGACGCATGCCCCAGGGGAAAGCGGGTAGTCGGGGAAAAGGTTAGTTTTTCACACTTTACCTCAAAAGCGGTAAAAATTATAAAAATACACACGACTCCGCCCAAAAGGGAACAATTCAACATATAAACGTTATTCAAAGCCAAGGCAGGATGTCAAGGAGAAAAGTGAAAAATTTTCATTTGTCCAAACGACATAGAAGCAAAGATGGAAGCACAAATTTAGATTAGAATCATCATTGGGGTTTTCCTAACCAAATTTTTGACTGTATAGTACATATAATTTCCCAGCCAACCAAAAGGAGCCACGTGTCCACGTGAAGCTTCGGGGCTGCGAGAGTTTTTTGGATTTTACGATTTTCATGAAAAAGTAGAAATGTTAAGTTTTGAGGCCACAAACCTGATTTTTGTCCCAATCCAAAAGGGGGGCCCATTTTTCAAATTGTTTTCCCGCCCATTTGTACAGAATCGATGAAAAAATTCAAAGGGGCATATCTTTCGACTCAGGGCTCAAAATATAGCAAATTTGACACCATTGGAAGTGTCTCAATGTCCTCTACACCAAGGAAGGATTAAAAATTTATTTTTTATAGGCCAGGGTAGGTAAAATGAAGTAAATTCTTCTAGGCCATTAATGCAGAATCCAATCTCTTCAACTACCAGATCTGATTCAATTCGATTCACTGGGGAACCAGAAGTGACATATTGTGGGTGGATTTGCAGAAGGCATTGATATTTAGTGGTTGGGATTTCAAGGAAGGATTCAATGCATATCTCATGGTGGTTGGAGTAGGATGTGACTTTTCCCTCTTATCTCTCTTTTCCTTCTATGTATACTGTAACACTTCCCATTTGAGGAGGAGAGACATTCTGGGCATAGAGAAAATCTTTCAAATTTGTTTCTCGACACCATTTTTAAGCAGTGAACCTTCTCCCACGCCTGGAAAATTTATTTGTGCCTCTATTCCAAAAATGCAATGTTCTGTGCACCATCCAGAGAAATATAAAAAACATGTTTTTGTGGTGTAATTTAACCCTTTGCATCATTTTGTTGTTTCTACATGCCTCTCCCTTTCAGTCTTGGTTTTCTGTGCATGTATTTAGCATTTGTAGGTGTAGGATGTTGTGTTTCATGGAATTTAATAGATGATTTATAGATCTTGGTCGTGTCACTTCTATTTGACCTCCCTCATCTCCATTTTTTTGTTTCTTTCTCCCTCAACAGAATATCGCACTTCCTTTTTTGGTGTATCACCGCTTTAGTGTAGGCCCTATTTTTTCCTCTTTCTCTCTCCTTTGTTCTTTAGAATGATTAGATTAGGTTATATTTAGTTTTCCTGCACTAGAGTAACTTGTGGTAGGTAGTTTACAAATAAGAACCTATGAGTAGCTTGTGGCAGGTAGTTTTGTGAGGTCCCACACCTTGGGGAAAGTTCAATGTTATGTAATCACACTAAATGAGTCTACCTTAGAAAATCATATCTATAACTCATTTTGGGGGTGTTGTGATTTAACACTAAAATTTTTGGCACGCTTAGTGGGACCAAGAGGTCTTAATTTCATTTCATCGATTTTATGTGTTCTTGGTGAGATTCAACTTTTAGAGGCACATTCAAAACACATCTGGCAACTCCATCGAGTCAAAAACCCATTCTCTGAGTTACAGAACTTTTCCATCCATATCCACTCATTTTCATTCATTTTATTCTTCCATATCTTTCATTTTATCTCACTCCATGAAGTTATGCAATCATGACTTCATTCCCTTCATGGAACTCACACTTGCAGCAACAACAATTCGTTCTACCTCCAATGATTTTCACAACTCTTCCAAATCAGCATTATGAGCATATTCAAATCATTATACCTATCCACAGTAGTAATGCCAAAACTAGTTTGGCCATGAAGCTTATCAGGAATAGGGATATGCATATAATGACAACAACCAAATGGAGGATCATGGTCTATTGGAGGAGATTCAAAAAATGGAGGCTAGCATGGTGCAGTATAGAGGCATAGCACAAATTAAGGCATTCAAGATTGGTTTCAGGGCACCTTGTTTACGGGAAGGCCCTTTTCCAAGACACTACAATCCTCAAGAATATCTTGACTTCATGGTTGAAATTCTGCCCCAACTTGCACAATGGATTGAGGAGATAGAAGCATATGAGAAAAGTATGAATCAACCTTTTCAATGGGTAAGTCATTCAAAAGCTACTTGTCTTTATTTTTCACCCTCTAAAGATTTACCATTTCAACATGATCAAGATTCAAGCCCCTCAGTTGCCGTCCCATGTGTTAGTTTCATCCCTCCATCCCCTAGTATTCTATCCCATCTCATTTTTTTCTGCCCTTTTCTCTTCCAAATCCAAATTCCCTTCGTATGAGCCAAAAAAAATATCCTCCCATCCAAAGAAATAAGAAGTTTCATCTCCTCCATCTCCACCAAAAACAATTGCAAAGTTGGTTGAACCCCAAAATGCCACTCCTCTTGTCTTCCCAAGGCCATGTTGGGAAGAGTCCCAATAAACCAGTCAAGGACAAAATTAAGAAGAAGAGCCCAAAAGAAAAGAAATGATAGAAAATCTGAAGAGTTGGGCTACCAAATTTGGGTTTACAAAGATCTCGTTGATGGTCAAGCCAATAGAGGAGGTCAAGATTGAAGAACCAGTGGTGGCTGAGGTTGAGTTTACAGCAGGAGAAGAGAAAGAACAAGAAGAAGCAGATCGGAAATTAGTTTTCTCATAATGTAGTTTCTATGTTGGAACTTTGTTTCAAAATAATGCTGATCCAATTGAACTTGCACCATCATCCATGGAAGGAGAGAAACAATCATCTCAAAGTCCCATTAGGAAGAAGAAAATGGGTGAAACCAAATCATAGTTTGTAACATCAGAAGAATAATACAACATTGATGTTTTCTTGCTTTCATTTGAAGGGATTAAATTTGATTAATAAACCCATCACAGTGGAAAGCTCTTAAAGAGATCTTGCAGCCCCAACTTGTACTCTAGAACAGTAGATTGGATTGTTTGATTTGGAAAAATTCTTGCTAGAGGAAGACTTCAATCAAGAGCAAGGTAGTCATCAAGTAGCAGAGGAAGGAGAAGACTCTCCAGATCCAAAACAAGAGGAGTACATTCCAGTGGTGGAGGAGAGCATTCATTTGGAGCAGCCTACATTTTATCGCAGCCCTCTAGAGTTAAATTTGGAATATCTTGATCTTTCATTTTCTTCAAAAGAGGAGGAAGGAAAAAGGTAGGAGGATCTCACCACTTCTTCCACACTATCCATCCGAGAAGGTCCTCAAGAAGACTCCATTTTTGGAGTTGAATTTCAAAGAAAGGGGCACATTCAAAGGATCAAACCATGCCCAATCAGGTACTTGGCTTCATTGGGGCCAAAGGAGCAGCCACAACTAGTCATGTTTGCTTCTAACCATGAGGATGAGCATCAAACATCAATACCTCCAGAAGTCTAACACAAGTCAAATGGATGAGTTATTTTCCATTAATACTAATACTTTGATGATTTAGGTTGAGGACCGACTTATTTTTAGTTTTTCACTCATCCAACCAGCCATGTTCAGTGCCAAATCAGTTGCATGGAACCATTTTTTAAGGAAGGGCTATTTATCCCTTCCAGTTGTAGCTTTTGTTTGAGCTCTATTTACTCTTGGTTAGAGTAGTGTATGTAGATTTGTTTTCAGTAGAAGAAGTGCTTATGCACACTCTACATGTCAACATCCTATACAAAATAAAATGACTCTGTCGAGTCATGTCTACATCTTAAATCCATTTTATAAGTTACAGGCAGGAAGAACTATAAAATAACAGAGTTAGAAAAGAAGGGAAGATGCTACAAAGGAGCCAGAAGAAATTATAAGGAAGAATCGTTAAGATTCAAAGTCCTCGGGCTTGAAACAGTTCAGGAAAGGGTCAAAAATTGACTAAGTATGGAGGAGGAAGCGAAAGAGACCACATGTCCTTGCAACACTTCTCTAAAGATAGACCCAAATAGAGAGGCTCAAACAAGTGCCACATCTCCATGTGTCCTAGGCCAGAATGGAGGCAGGGTCTAATGGCCAAACAAAGTCAAAGGCTGACAAGGAGGCCCTCAAAAAATTTGATAAGTATGAATGAGCAAGCAAATAGTGCCAAGTTTCAGCATAGCACATCTCCAAGAGTTGGTCCCAAGGAAGATACCCAAGTGAGTGTGAGCTCGCCACGTAGCCCAAAGTCAATAAGTAAGACGGACCATTGAAAAATCCACAAAGCAGTGGATGCTGACAAGTGTCAACTTGATGCTATTCGAAAGGAAAATTTTGGGTCAGGTTTGTAAACAAGCACGGTGCCTCCACATGTCCTCAAAGGGGGTAGTGTTAGTTGAATAGACCCAAAATTGGATAAGCCAGGGAGGAGACAACGGAAGCTGCCAAAGTTTCTCAATGCAGCTGCACCTCCAAAGATGGAATCCTAAGCCAGAAGGTTTCCAAACAAGTGTTAGGATTCAACGTGTCCAGAGCCCCAGGGGAAATTACACCAGCCATTGAAAAAGTTAGTTTTTCACCCTTTTCCAGCAGAAGGTGTCAAAGTGTCAACTCAACACAATTTCAATATTGGACTCTGCTAAGGCAGACATTCAACATTTACACACGAGCCCTCCACGGCCAAGGTCATCAATAGAGGTAAAAAGTAAATAGCGGGAGCTTTTGTCCAAAATGACTAAGTATAAGAGTGCACGCAGAAGGCACTACATGTCTCAGCGATGCTCCTTTAAAGGTATCCATCTGTCCATGTGGAGTTTTCAGGGCTAAGCACGGAGTGTTCCACGTCTCCCAAGATTTTCGTGAAAAAGGAGGAAGAGTCAGGTGTTGAAGTAGTCAAAGTAGAGACAGGCTAGCAGAAGGAGCCAATGTTTGTCCCAATCTCGGCCACCACTTGTCAAAAGTCCAAAATTTGGTGACCCAGTTTCCAAATATGTACCATCTCCACCACATGTCTAACAGGATCAATGCAAAATATTAAAGGGGCATATCTTTTGACTTAGGGCTCAAAATATAGCAAACTTTGAAACCTTTGGAAGTGGCACAATGTCCTCTATGCCATGTCTTGGGTCAGACTTTTTGGCCCCGCCAAGTAAAGAGACGCAGGAAAAATACAAAGGATCCCAAGGAGCCCATGGAAGCTGGCACGTGTCGATCTCTGGGGAACCAAAAGTGACATATTGTGGGTGAATTTAGAGAAGGCATTGATATTCAGTGGTTGAGATTTTAGGATAAGATTCAATGTCTATCTCATGGTGGTTGGGGTAGGATGTGAATTTTCCCTCTTCTCTCTCTTTTCCTTCTATATATAATGTAACACTTCTCATTTGAAGAGGAGAGACATTCTAGGCATAGAGAAACTTTGTCAAAAATATTTCTCGATACCATTTTTGAGTAGTTAACCTTCTCCCATGCCTGGAAAATGTATTTTTGGCTCTATTCCATAAATGTAATGGTTTGTGCACCTTATAGAGCAATAAAAAAAGTATTTTTATGGTGGTCTTCAACCCTTTACATCGTTTTGTTGTTTCTGCGTGCCTCTCCCATTCAGTCTTTTTTTTCTATCAATGTATTTCACATTTACAGGTGCAACATGTTGTGTTTCATGGAGTTTGATGGATGATTTATAGATCTCGGTTGTTTCACTTTTGTCTGACCTCCCTCATCTCCATTTTTCTATTTCTTTCTCCCTCATATAATAATCACTTCTACCTTCCGTGT
>CM034155.1:458068461-458085961 GCA_019776745.2 Taxus chinensis | reverse complement strand
GATCTACTTCATAAGCATGACACTACAAAATCTTCTTCGAATGTCCATAATGATTATTGTGTGGTGCCCCCACCACCTTCTTATGATCACCCCTTAGATGCAATGACTGACACAGTTAATCATTTACTATCTTCTTCTCCAATCATCACCTTTGATGAATCTAATATCAACTCTATATTTATGTCTGATACATTGTCCATGCCTACTTATATCAATAATAGGGTGGCACATAAGTGCAAATATGGTACAGGTACTCAAAAACATAGCCAATCATATTAATCTAGAAAAATAAGAACATGTCCAAAAATACACAATTTGGTTAGGAACATATGGTACGTTCTTGCCCCTTTCACATGGTTTTTCCCAGGGGGAAGTTACACCAACTTTCTCAACATTCTCATAATTTCGGCAACAATTTCAAGTTTTTGACATAGTTTTAGACCCACTCCACTCATTCCAAATCAATTACAAGGGGCATGAAGTAATTCTCTCCTTCTTCACCATAAAATTCAATTTCTACTATGGTTTTAGGAATCTTGGGGGCATAGTCCTCCTTCCTTCATCTATATTTTAGTACATTACAATTTCTATTCAATTATGTGACACATGAGAAGGGCGTGGGGGCACTCATTTTCTTTTCTGTTGTGTGTCCTTATTTATAGAATCAAGCCTAGATCTGTCTGTAGTGGTGTGGTCTATGTGGTTACAAAAGGTATTGAAGTGGCTCAGTTCTTCATAGGACTTTTCCTTCCTTTCCTCTTATATCCAAAGGGGAAGATATCATAGTTGTTGAATGACTGTGATACCCAATCTTCCTTAGCAGGGTGTTTTGGAACTTCATTCTTCTTCTTATCTCTTCTACATTCTATGTTGGGTTGCATGCTCCTAACACTTTGGTTTCTCCTCAACATAATTGGGGATTGATCACACCCAATTCTTCAACGAGCTCAACAAATGCAAATCTTCAAGTACAAACAAAAAAGGGAAACTCTCTCTCAAAATAAAAATGTGTATTCCTTCCATGTTTTGGATCTCTTTCCATTTTCACTTTGTGCAGATGCAAATATTAAGTATTATATTTTACATTTGAGTTAAAGGTAAATTATTTATCATGGACATTGATAACATTCAGTGATGCAAGTTTCATTATGGAGCATGCCTACACCAACACAATAATACTTTGCAAAACAAACTCCAAGCGAAGACAAAGTTATTCTACACACTTAGGTATCTTTTCCTATAAACATGTAATTTCATTTCATACTTATAGGGGGAAAATTGTAGACACTCAAATTTGGAAGTTTACTCTTCGACACCACTAGTTTTGACAATTCACTCTTGCCAATATAAATAAGACCTTTCCATTCCCGCTTAATACATTATGAGGTCTCTTATCTAGTTAGTTTATCCTTACATACTAACATGTCATCAATTTATGAGAGTACAATAAATAAAATCTATATATAAACATCAATTGACAAGTTGCAAACTTCAAATTGCATGTTTTCCATCATTGGGTAAGGTTTTACAAGTTAGTCAGGATGTCATATATAGTCTTGACCAACTCGTACGGTCTTGTACTAACATGTTCTCCAAATTTGTTTTTAAATTCATATTCTTTGTTGTGTCTTTTAATCCCTTTAGGTCAAGATTTTCTTGATAAATCATCTATGGAATTCTATATAAGCAACTAAGCACTATCTCATTTACAAACTTGGAAACCTTTAACACTACATTGATACAGTTGTTTCCTACACTTGAAAAAAGCACCCAAGGTTCCCTAAATCTCACAAATGCACATTCATAGTAATTAGGGTAGCAATCAATATAGGTATTAATCTTCTTACTAGGTCAAGGAGTCATCCCATATCATCTACAAACACTCAAACATCCTTCCTCCAAGTATTTTAACAAGAACTAAACTCATACTCAAGCATTGTCAAAGAGGGTTGTCAAATGTAACTGCATTCATTCATATATCACATGTTAGGTGGAGGAATGACATGCAATTTGAGACCTCTTTGGAGTAGTGCCAATGTTAGTGGTGCACGGGGGTGCCCACAACCCAGCTAATGTTTGTTTTGCTGGGTCTCCCATCCATGGTTAGGAATTAAAACCTCATTTAGGATGTTCAAAGATATTTTCTACATGAACGCAAATTAGGGCTTGACACCGACATATAATTCTAGGAAGGATACCATTTAAAGAAGTTTTAGAGTCAGAATATAATCAAGTTTAAGGCCATTTAGAAGGGGAAAGACAATATGGTAAAAGCCTAGAATAAGTTCCATGTACCGGGTCAATTTCTAGTCACAGTTCTAGAAATGAAGCATCATCAGTCCCAGATCTCCCTATTCTAGCAGTTTACACACCTAAAATTTCCAAGAACCATTTGTAATTAACTAAGTGTACTCATCCCCTTGTTTTCTCAAGTTTATATCTTGTTTAGTATATTAGTTACAAGTATTAACTTTGTTGTGATATTGGTAATTAATGTTGGAAGTTAATTAATTAGAATAACCTCTTATACATAACCCTTACATACTTTAGTGTACTCATTTCACTAATTATTATATTTCACATAATCTAACTATAGTGTAAACACACACAACCTTAAGATGATCTGTAATCACCTGCAACAAAGAAAACACCTTATAAACCTGCAATACCTTCATCAGAGCATTAACAAAGCAAAATGAGAAATCATGTGTGTATGGTGAGGATGGACTACACTTGATATTCAATCTCATACATTGAACCAATCCAATTGTCACACTACATGCTTTTATGTGTGATCAAGCCTCGTGCACTTCTCTCAGTTTCTTATACAAGTGTGAGTGCAATCTAAGTCAACCCCATAGGGGTGCCCTCATATCTCTTGACATAAAGAGAGCGGGATAACTGTATAGTATAAAATGTACCCAACTTAGTAGTAGTGTGATGTGGTGTGCCTTAACTACATGACCCAACCCTGTTTTTCTTGAAACCCTTGAACAATGCTTGGAGTGACTTTGTTCTTGTTAAGCCATGACTCCATGACCTTTGCATGCTTGGAAAATGAGGAAACTAGACTATTTGACTTGATTGAGTACCTCAAATTTGTAGTAGGGATTGCTTTAATTGATGTACAACAGAATTAGGAAGATTTAGAGGACCCTTGATTTCTTTTTGGAATGATATTTTCCATAGGAGCTTGTGAGAGTGTTAAGTGAGTTAAAAAGTGATAATGACAAGCTTATATAGCCTTCCGTAGGTGAAATGTTCTAATAAGGCTGACCCTAACAAGGTGAAATGACCCAATCAAGATATTCAAATCAAAAATGAAGTTTGAGAATGCAAAGGAACATAATCATACAAGTTGGCCAAGACCAAACCTCACATCTCAACTAAAACGTATGGTTTTTCCTGAAAAAAGTATGATGCAAAATAAAAAGTTATGACATGTTATACAATGATTGTTTACTGCTTTGATTTAATAATATTTCTTGAATTGATGAGAGTAGAGTGTAACATTATGAAAACTCCCCTTTGTAACTATACCGGCCTTAGTCAAAAGTGTTAACTTGATTATAGGGTGTCTTCCCAATGTTGATCTTGGAAGATGATGCCAATAAATAAAATCACTTTCCACATCTATAAATTATAGTTAATACAAAGTTTAGTGTAATGTAAGAAGTCGACCCTTATCACTTTTAATGACCTAATCAATGCAACACAATAAATGCTAGATGTTCTTTAGATTCCCTTATGCTTGAATGTTGCTCTAAATGCTTGCAATTTCTTTTGGCACGAGGATTCTTCTTAGCTATTAATCAATTTTATGACTCATTCCTTGTTTGATTGCATAGGATTGTCTTTATAAATATTGCAATTCCCTTATGTATTTATAGACTTCTTGAACTCAAATTAGCACTTTATTAGTGTATATGTTGACACATAACATATGGGTAAACCAGTAAAGTGTTGACAAAAAAGGGGCAAAAACCTTGTGGGACACAAATAGGGGCTAAAAACTAGCAATCGCACGTGATTTGTGCGATGTTAACGCTGAAAGTGAATTACAAGAAAGTAATATGATATTTCTCATTGAAAAGGAAAATAGGAGGAGGTAATGAAAACATAAGTAATGGAAAAGATCTGGATTGGACAAAAAGTGGTGAAGTTTGAAAGGGGATGGATGATGTGGATTAATAGGTGAGTGTTAAGGATAAGGAGGTAGACATGATTCTTCTTGTATGTGTAAGTGCAAAATAGGTTGCAAGGACATTACGGCATAACGGTTGAATGAAAAGGTGGTGAAATCTGAAGAGTGGATAAGGAGGGAACTCTTGATATAGCTGTGAACGAAAAGTCGTGTATTTCCATGCCCAATAGTGGATCTCTGCAAAGTAAGACCATGATATTTTAAGATCAAAAATTCCCAAGCCATTTTAAGTCGTGACTGCTTGCAGTTATCTCTGTAAATATGGTTTCTTAATCGATAACCAATCTTTATCTTATACAATATTATCAAATGCAAAAAGTAAAGCACCCAAATATTTTACTTCATATTCATGTTTTTACTTATAGTTTCTATTCTTTAATGGAGGATTATGAGAAGAGTAATTATCTATTAAGTTAGGCCTAGTTCCAAGCCCATATGCATAGCCTTATACATCATTACTTTTTTAACAGTTTCTTCCCTTTTATTTCTTTTTAGAATTTTTTGATTGCTTTATGATGCTCCCCGGTTGTTGTTGCATTTTATTTTTACCCTTCTCCAATAGTATGCCACCTTCATAGGATTGCCAAAAGACTTCATTTTCTATCTCTTCAATTTCACTTTTTGGATTTCCTTTGCCCGTTTGCATCTAGGATGATTGAAATGAAGCCCATGATATCATGATGAAAAAATGTACGTCGAACAAAGACCAACAATGAGTATGGGAAATGTTAAGGGGCACAATTGCTAAGGAAGAGGTGTATCAAACATACATAAAATATTTTGTATTGATTGTTCACTCGTGAATGTAAATTTTACACCTTTAAATGGATTCATCTCATAAAAATCCATAACACTTGAAGAAAGTGGGCCTTATCATGTAAATGTCTATATATTGATCATGTTCGATCATGAATGAAGAGTTAAGTTTTTAAACACTGAGTCATTTGCTTCCACAGAATTCATCAAAGGATTGATCCAAATTAAATATAAATATACACTATTTTTTTACGAGGCTTGTTTATTGTGGCCTTATTATATCTTGTTCGACACCTAGCCTGCCTCGCTTGTTGCTCTAATGACTTGACTATACGTTATGACACATCACAACATGACACACTGATTATTACAAGGGCCCTGTCATCACCAATCCGGCACTATGATAATTCTTCACCGGGAACTCCTCGTGCTATGATTATTTACTAATGTACAGCCTTTAGTTTGGTGGATGTAATCTGAAAACAAAACAACAACATAACAAAAGAATACCATCGACTATGATAAGACAGAATGATGACAAATCTGAAATATCAAAGTAAATTATAATATTAACATGAAATTGTTACAATCTCACCCATGAGGTACTTCAAGTGTTATTGACTTCACTTGCCTTTCACCAAGACTATGGGAGAAACTTTACAATTACACCTCTTAATGGCTTCTTCAACACACCTTTAACTGATGGCTTCCTTCACACACTTCCTACAATATTTCTCACTACTTCTTTCTATGTTAAATGAGGGGGTGGCCTCTCTATTTATAGAACTTACAGGCTTATCCATCTTATCTCTAAGATAGGATAAGAAATCCACTCTGACGAATCATATTCCATACCTTAACTCTTATCTGTACATGTAAGCTTATCTTTTAAGATAAGATAAACCTTATCATTTTACATGGGTTCCACATTTTTAGACTTTTTACAAATAAAATACACAAAATATTTATGACCTCACTCCTTGTCCTTATTACCAATATAATATTTCTAATTCCTAATCATGTAGACCCTACTTCTCTAATTACCGAAACTTTGACATTTTAACATTACCGGACCACTTACGACAAATATTTACTTTTTACAACATTCCTATTGTACTTTGACTGTTACCGTACTCCACATTATTGGCGGCGTCGTACTGGCAGCGCCGTTATCTTCTATCGGACGCTACTACTAATGACACTTAACAACATCCTATTCCTAATACATACACTAATGAAATAGAAATTACGGAGGAAAATTTTAGTGTCGACATCTTCCCCCTTCCTAGCTTCTACTCCGTCCTCGGAGTAGATTTATTCTGGTGCTTGGAAAATCTTCAACTTGTCGTGGTTGACCCATTTCGTAATGGGAGTGCCATCCAATTCCTCTAGTCGGTACGTACCATTTTCATGCACAGCTGCTATTTTGTAGGGCCCCATCCATTTTGGAAGAAATTTTCTCTGTCTTCTTTTTTTGTATCTGGAATCATATACTAGAACCAAGTCATTCACATGAAATGGAGACCAACGGATCTTTTGATCAAAGTATTCCTTCTGCTTCATTTTCTTCTTATGGCTTGTATCCTTTGTTATTTCCCTCATTTCCTCTAGCAAATGAAGATGTACCAACCTTTCTTTTACTGAATCACTTTCATCCATCCTTTCATTTTTCATAACTCTCACAGTGGGAATATCAAACTCAATAGGAAGAACTGGATCAATGCCATAGGCCAACTGAAATGGAGAGTATCATGTTGTTGACTTTGATGTTGCCCTATATGCCCACAATGATGCATGAATCCTCTTATCCCATTTATGTACCTGCAAGGCTGCATCTTTTGCTAGAATTTGACACAACACAAAATTTGTTCGTTCCACCTGTCCATTTGTGCTTGGTTTGTATGTTATTGCCTTCCTATGCTTAATAGAAAACTTATTGACTAGGGCTTCTACCACCTCATTAATGAAGTGGCTTCCTTGATCTGTTACAATTTCTAATGGACAACCAAATCTGGTGACAATGCGTTCATATATGAACCTTGCCACTTCATCCATGGAAGTTGTTTTCAATGGCCTAGCTTCAACCCACTTGGTTAAATAATCTGTGGCAACTACAATATACTTATTTTGGCGTGAGGTAGTTAGAAGTGGACCTACAATGTCTATTCCCCACTTTTCAAAGGGACCAAGTGGAAGAATAGGGCATAATGGAGCTGATGAAGTCTTACGGTTACCATGTGTTTGACAAATATCACATGTCTTACAATAATTATAACAATCTTTAAAAAGAGTAGGCCAGTGATAACCTGCATCCAAGATCCTTCTTGTTGTAAGTTGTCCAGAGAATTGCCCTCCACATGTACCATTGTGGAATTCTTCTTGCAGTTCCTTCCCTTGATCATGTCCAACTACCCTCTTGTACTATCCATCAGGTCCTATTCGAACTAATACTCCATGCAGAATAGAATATGGATGACTGGCTTGAGTAATCTTTCTCTTAGTCTTTGCATTGGCACCATCAGGAAACTTGAATTCATTCAGATAATTCCAAATATCTATGTATTCACTAGGGATTGTGTCAAGGGATAACAATGTTGCATCGGGGAAATCATCATCATCACAAGATGATCCTAAACCATCATAGGCTCGAGAGAGTGTATCTGCATTGACATGCTTCTTTCCTGACCTATCTATAATATCAAATTCAAATTCTTGTAGCAAAATTATCCATCTTGCTATCCTCCCTGATGGGTTAGGCTTATTTACAATATATTTTAGACCCTGATGATGTGTTACAACTAGAAATTTTTACCCTAGCAAGTAATTTCTAAACTTCTTTACAGCAAAAATGATAGCCAGAGCCACTTTTTCAGTTACAGTATAATTTACCTCAGCACTGCTCATTTGTCTGCTCCCAAAGTAAATTGGATGTTCATTCCCATTTTCATCCTTTTGGCTCAAAGTACTTCCTAGTGCTACATCTGAGGCATCAGTGTACACAATGAATGGCTTGCTCCATTCTGGATTCTTCAAAACAGGTGAAGACACCAGGGCTTCCTTCAGTTGTCCAAAAGCTTCATGCGCCTTATTTCCTGGTTCATAAGTAATATCCTTCTTCAAGAACTGGGTTAGTGGCTGTGCAATCTTTGAGAAATTCTTGATGAACCTTCTATAGTAACCCACATGGCCTAAAAATGATCTCAACTTACTTCTATTCATAGGAAATGGTAAATCTTTGATTTTTGAAACTTTATCAGGATCAGTACCAATACCATCTCTGGATACAACATGCCCTAACAAAACGCCTTTAGAACATCCAAAGACACACTTTGTAGGGTTTAGTGAGGCTTGTGCTTCATCTAACCTTTGAAATGCTGTCTCCATTTGGTGCAGGTGGTCCAACTTGCTCCCATAGATGTAAAAATCATCCAGAAATACTCTGATGAAGGTCCCAATGTAGGGTTTGAACACCCTATTCATCAAACGCTGGAATGTTGCTGGAGCATTACACAACCCAAAAGGCATAACTCTATAAGAAAATGTTCCCCAAGGAGTGGTGAACGTGGTCTTCAGCTGATCTTTCTCTGCTATACGAACTTGGTTGTAGCCGCTATATCCATCAGCAAAACTATAGCACTCCTGGCCAGCTACTTCGTCCAAGATCTGATCTGAAAATGGAAGAGGGTAATGATTGTTCTTTGTTGCCTTATTGAGCTTCCTGTAATCAACAAAAATGCGTAGCTTCCCATTCTTTTTTATTGAGATCACAATGGGAGAAACCCATTCTGAATTCTCCACAGCAAATATGAATCCTGCATCAAGCAACTTATCTATTTCTTCTTTTACAGTCTTGAAAAAATTAGGATTCATTCTATATGGCATTTGCTTTATGGGCTTAGCACCATCTACCAGCTCAATAGAATGTTCTACCCAACTTACTTGACGGAGTTCCTTGTAATCAAAAGTGAATAGGTGTATGTACCTTCGAAAGAGCTGGAGGAAGGATTCCTTCTCACTCTCCATCACAGCATCACCAATCTTTATTTGTTTGAGACAATCATCAACTTCTTCTTCAGATAATTTTATGGGGTCATGATTCGGTGTGACTGGAAGGATATCCATGACTGAAACATCAACCTCACTTTCTTCATCTTCAGTGTCCACTTCACTGGTACTAGAGTAATCAGAGGATGTCCAATCATCAGTTTCATCACTTGAATCCACAGGTTCTGCCTTATGATGTCGAGGGATCACGTTTATCTTCACCCTCTCTCTACCGCGTCCAAGTGTCATGAAACCTTCATTCCAGTAGTTTCTTGCATGAAATCTCCTTAGCCATGGTCTTCCCAGCAGCATTGGGTACGCAACAGTACCATTTTTCATCACCTGAAAGTCTACCACACATACAACACCCAAACAGATATTGCCACATTTGAAACTACACCTTCTGGTTTAGTTTTTCCTTTATTTAATGACCTTAACATAAGTGTTGAAGGGCGATCAATTTTTAAACCCAACATATTCATTACAGACTCGGTCATTACATTAACTGCAGCACCTCCATCAACTAAGACATCATGAATTGAAATACCATTACATAATACCTCAGCTTGTGGAGCATAGGGATCTGCCTCTGCCTCCAAAACAGGGACCTCAACCTCCTTTCTTCGTCGAGCATTGAGTCCACTTCGCAGCTCCCGCCTCTTCTCCGAAGACATAGCCAAGAGTTGACCATATGTAATATTTGTAGGCCTTTTGGATAGATCTTCCAAGATGGAGTATGGTCCTTGCCCCTGTGAAATCAGAAAATCCTGCACACCCAACTTTCTTCTCCTATGTTTCTTACTAGTTTCTCCTTTCATCTTCTTAGGATCATTTCCATCTTGATTATCTTTTTCTTTCTTTCTTTTTGTTGCAAACACATCTACTTCATTATTTCTACTCTTATCTACTAAATCAAAAGAATTCACAAGTACTTTTCCTTTATCATTATCTTTTGTACCAGATGTAGAAGCTCTATCTAGACAATTATACTTATAATGACCCTTTTTATAACAACCATAACAAACAACTTCAGAAATATTTCTTTTTGGACCTCTATCTCCTCCCTGAGAACTAAATTCTTTTCCTTGAAGAAGATTAATAGTTAACTGACCCATCTTTTTGAGCAAATCTTCATACTCAATAGATGTACTAGGAGAAATATTTGTGCTCACCGAGAGTGGTTGTGGATTATGGACCAAAGGTGCTGGTGTAGGCTCTACTTTAGCAACAATTTCTTTGGGCTCCTCTTCCATGCTTTCTTCTTACCTTCTTGCAATCTCCTTTGCTTGTTCAATGGTAGTTGGGCGGTCATACTTCACTCGTTGTCTGATCTCTGGCTTCATCCAAAGAATGAAGTGCTTACATAGGAGATTATCTACGCCATTCATCAAACCCATCTGCTAATCCTTCCTTCGGGATCTGGGCATCAAGCTTCCTCCTTAGCTCTAGAACACGAGCATGATAATCCCTTATCTTCTTCTTCTCTCCTTGGGATAGCTTTGCGATCTCGATCATGAGATCTGCATATTTCTGTTGTTCACCAAATTCTTCAAGAAAACTTTCAGTTAATAAATCCCATGAATTTTTCACATTATCACCTAGTGTTTCAAACCACCTAAGTGCTGAACCATCCAAAAAGGTAGGAAAAAATTCAGTCCATTGTTCCCTTCTTATGAGGCCATTACAAATACAAGATCGTTTAAACTCTTGAATGAAAGAAGAAGCATCTTCATTAGATTGAGCTGAAAAAACAGGAATCTTTCCCATTTTCAAAAGTAACCACCGTGAAATACCAACCCACAAGTACAATCACAAGACTTATGTGCACAAATAATTAGAATCACTATACTAGAAAGTGACTTTACACCTTTCTACAGTAAAATAGAAATGACCACGGTAAACTATGGTAAAACTTGACTTACTGCGGTAAAAAATGACTTTATTGTGGTAAACACTATTCACGGTAAAAAGTGAAGTTACTACGGTAAATACTATTCACAGTAAAAAAGTGACTTTACTGCAGTAAATACTATTCCCAGCAAGAATGACTTTACCATGGTAACTACTATTCATGGCAAAAATGACTTTACCATAGTAACTACTATGCACAGTAAAAACAAGGTTACCCTCCAATTGATTTTTGACTAAGTGGGAATAATCTCTCCAGAAAATCCACCAACGAGGAATGGTCCCGGCAACGGAACCAAAATGTCATCACCAATCCGGCACTATGATAATTCTTCACCGGGGAACTCCTCGTGCTATGATTATTTACTAATGCACAGCCTTTAGTTTGGTGGATGTAATCTGGAAACAAAACAACAACATAACAAAAGAATACCATCGACTATGATAAGACGGAATGATGACAAATCTGAAATATCAAAGTAAATTATAATATTAACATGAAATTGTTACAATCTCACCCATGAGAGGCACTTCGAGTGTTATTGACTTCACTTGCCTTTCATCAAGACTATGGGAGAAACTTTACAATTACACCTCTTAATGGCTTCTTCAACACACCTTTAACTGATGGCTTCCTTCGCACACTTCCTACAATATTTCTCACTACTTCTTTCTATGCTAAATGAGTGGGGTGGCCTCTCTATTTATAGAACTTACAGGCTTATCCATCTTATCTCTAAGATAGGATAAGAAATCCACTCTGACGAATCATATTCCATACCTTAACTCTTATCTGTACATGTAAGCTTATCTTTTAAGATAAGATAAACCTTATCATTTTACATGGGTTCCACATTTTTAGACTTTTTACAAATAAAATACACAAAATATTTATGACCTCACTCCTTGTCCTTATTACCAATATAATATTTCTAATTCCTAATCATGTAGACCCTACTTCTCTAATTACCGAAACTTTGACATTTTAACATTACCATACCACTTACGACAAATATTTACTTTTTTCAACATTCCTATTGTACTTTGACTGTTACCATACTCCACATTATTGGCGGCGTCGTACTGGCAGCGCCGTTATCTTCTATCGGACGCTACTACTAATGACACTTAACAACATCCTATTCCTAATACATACACTAATAAAATAGAAATTACGGAGGAAAATTTTAGTGTCGACAGCGCCCACACTATTCACAACCCAATACTGATGCTCATAATCTAAATCTCCTTAAACCACGCATTGTTTTGTTAATGGAGAGTTTCCTTGGTGCAATATATTTAGATTTAATTTGGATCAATAATTTAGGCTCGGGTTGTTTGGGCATTGTGACAATAAGCACTCTGTTTTCCATGGAACTTTTCACCTCCTCGACCTTGACATTCTTCGGTAGCCTAAATTGCTAGAGGAATCTTACACGTGAGGGCTCTACATGGTGATATTTCTCGTTCTTGTGCTCCTCTTCTTTGTTGCATCCTCCGCTTATCTGAAGAATCTGATCGTCTTCCACTTCTATTTACACCTCCTCTTTCTTTAACCTTGTAAAATCGAGCATATATTTCATTACAATCAAGTTCTCCAAACAAAACTGAAAAATAAATGAGTGGATTTGAAGATCATACCTAAAATTGTAAAATACCTAGAAGGTCGGCTTTGAAAAAATGAGCTTAGGGAGTTTCCGTCTAGTCAATCTATGTATTAGCAACAACAATTGTAGCCCTTGCAAAATCTATTGAGGATGGGGCTGCTAAAATAGAGGAATCGAAAACCTGAAAAGTATCACACACATCCAGTTAAAATGGGTAAAAAACAGAGCATTTGGATCTCCTACCAAAGAAGCTCGGAATGATCAACATTTTGAAACCCACAAATTTAATGAAACACTTCGTCTGAGTATAGGGAAGCAAGCTTCGTAGGGAGTCTCGTCAGGACCAAAAATGAAACAACTCTATGAAAAAACTATACAGCTATTTCGAGTACCTTCATGCATTCCCATTGTAGTGAAAGCGAGAACTATTGAATTTTTGTATGTAGGTGATCTTGTGTAACATATATTCAAATTAACGGCGTGCACACATAAAAGTATGTGTTGGCATACAATTATTTTTTCAGTTGTGGTGTCTTATTTCCCCATGATGACACTAAGAAGAGGAATGTTAAGTTTTATTAACGCTCACATTATATTGTGTTGAGTTATAAAATAAATAGCATGTGAGGCCATATATTTGTAATATATAATTATTTGGGGATATTTATTTTTGTTAGAATAAGAGTGTTCAAATTTTCGAAAAATCTACTTAATTTGGAGTAAGCTATTATAGGAAATATTTTATTATATTGTTGTAATTGGCCTCCTTTTCTAGGCCTAGCTGACTCAATGTGATTGGCATTCTGAGTGTGCTTTCTTACACCCAACTTTTGTACATGCACTATTGTATATCACCTATTTTTATTAATAAAAGTGCACTTTTCAGTCCAAAATAAAATAAAATTAGGACTCTTGAATTTTAGGATATCCTCTTCCAATATATACGTTAGCATCTATCATTGAATATTAACCAAAAAGTGATTTAATCTTGGGTTTATTGTTAAAATTATGAACCAACTTATTGAGAAAAAGATATTTCCACTAGACACTCCAAGAGTGAAATTCAAGCAATTAAGGAATGTGAAAATTTGTAAATGAGGTAGGAATTTCCTTTAGAATTGAAATCATCTTTAATTTGTGCTGATCTATTGTCTTAAATTTCACATGCAACACTGTAGCCTCAAAAATGGATTAGTACATAGGATGGGTGAGTTCCTTGACTATTTGTCAGTCTCCCGAGAATTAATATAAGCTCCACGTCTCGGATTGAGATTGTTCAAAATAACTCAAACTTTTGAAAAAATCAAAGGTCCTGAAATTTAACTCTGAAGTTGTAAATAGCGATAAGACCTGTAATCATTTAACTGATACCCAAATTTGAAAAAAAATAGGAGTAACAAACAAATAAATTAAGAGGGAAAAAAAAAGATGAGTGCTCTTGTATCCTTTTAGTAACATCATTTAGCATGGTAATGAGTTCGGGAATTTTTTAAATACCTCATTTAAGGGAAATGAGACAGGTAACTCAGGATGGGTGAATGGTTGTTTCATGACAGTTTTGTCCTGAGAAGGAGCCTATCACAAACTACTTTATAATACATACATCTGAAAAACCTATTTAAAGTATTTGGAAAACAATCCTTTATTATCAATAGCTGAATCAAAACTTATTTTGTTGTCTTCTGTACTTCTGATTTGTGACTACATGATGGAGCCAATTCCACTCTCAAGTGTTGTCCCCATATTTGTACTTGGCAGTATCTATTCACACCTCTCTTTCGCAAAGGGAATTTAAATGCCACAATTGCTCTTTCGAAACGGAAACATTTCGATGGAGTATCCAGAGAACTTACATAACATTTTTCATGCAACTTTCACAAATGATAGTGAATTTTTATCCAAATTTGTCAATTTCTCAGTTTTGATTTTATAAATGACAATTTTGCCACTTGAAAACCCTTTATCCTCCATAGACTCCAAAATCATTGTTTGGCATAACTATTAAATCTGAAAATCACTGAAATCTTCTTGTAAGATAAACTTTGATAGATTCCTCGCCAAGAAACCTTTGTAATAGCAAACCACTTTTCAAAAGGGGATCTAAATTTTATAAGTGGTTCCTCATTGTTAACTTGCAAAATTTGTTAATGCTAAAGAGAACAAAAATCGGAATTCATGTATACCATTTGATTTCCATACCCTTAGCTCTTAGTCTTTTGATAAATAAATTCCTAATTGTACCCATGATTTATGGAAATTTTTGACTCTTAAAAAGTCTGCAAGGCCAACCTTCAGTATTCCAAAATTAGGGATTTCATAACACCCATGCACTTCAGAATTTTATCTTTCAGTCTAGATTGTTCTCTAAATTTCTGATGATAAGGATTAATGAATTTGAAATTTTTTTTAAGCAATTTATTCTTGTTTCAACTATAACAGACTCAAACTAATCAAAGTGATGTCACGGGAACATCTTCGGTTTGGATCCTGTAATATCTTGATGTTTTTTTGCATTACAAAATGTGCAGTGGTATGTCCCTCCCATTAACATTGATGCATAAGTGATTGTAGATATTAAATCTCAAATAGTTACTGAGATTCTTCAAATCTACTAAAGCTTTCCAATTCTTGAAAATAGGTGTATCAAAACTATCTTAGGAAGTGTACAAGATATCAAGACTTTGACATACCATTTTTCTCATCTGTATAAAATCCACAATATAGATTAATCTCCCTTGTGCATGCTTCATCATTGTGTTGATCTCCTGCAACATTGGAAGAATACCAACCAATGTAAGCAATGTCTCCAAATTAGTTAAATGGAACAAAAAGTCCCTCGCCCTGTCAACTTCATGACGATATTTGTGCATGAAACCAACCAACGAATGATACTCCTCATGAAATCTGCATGCAGGTTCATACAAAGAAATCCATCTCGTCTCGACATCCTTCATAAGTTTTTTGCCATATGTAATTCCAATTGAAAATTTCTGGAACTCAAGAAATCGCTTTGGGTTGCTTGACATATAGGCATGAAGTTCTCTAATGAGGTCTTCTACTTTAACAACATTTTCGTAGTTGTTTACCATTTTATATGCTAAATTCATTTTGTGAGCCATACAGTGAATTGCTAGCATATAAGGGAACCCTGTTGTTTGTAATCTAACAAAGAACTCTATTTGGTGACCCTGCATGACTGATGCACCATCTGCTCCAACGCATACCAACTTCGTAGAAATTTCATAATCAGTCATTCCAACAATATCTTCAAATGAGAAACAATTATTTTATGTAGGTTTTCGACATTACAATTTCAACCATTATCATAACACCCAACAGATGAGGTGTCCTTATATGATTTTCTAAAGTATAGACGTGGATACATACTAATGCAGTTGTCGACTGTTGTGACTTCATCAATTGAAAGAGAGATAAACTTTGTTTTTTTACATACTCTTTCAAATCTTCCTACTCTATCATTGAAAGGCATTTTTCCATTTCCCATGCACTACTATTAGACCAATGAGACTGAGGAACGTTGTGCTTTTGATTATATTGATACAAAACTTTGAAATCGAGGAATTTTGAAATCGGTCTTCCTTTCTTTAATATGTGAAATAAAGTAGAGAATTGTATGAGTTTTGTATGCATATTTGATTGATTCATCTTACCAATTTGCAATGTGATTGTTCTTCCCTTTTCCACAAGATGTTTGCGTTTTTTCTGCTCTACTTCATACTCTTCTACGTATTTAACATGCATGCATTCTTTTTCAGTTTTCCACCTGTGTGTTTTGATTTTCTGGCCAACCTCCCCCGTTACAGTCAAATAGTGTTTTCCACAATGTTTTTCTATAGTGTCCAACTTCAGTTGCATTTTTTGCCGCTTTCCCAATTTCCACGTACATGTTGTACATGTACATTCAGATGGGATCTCTTCTGAATTAGATGGTTCTACAAGTTTGATAAATGGAAATTTAGCAACCCAATCAAACTTGTATGTCCTTCCAATTGTCTACATATTCTTGTTCGTTTTCGATGTTTTACTTTTTTGAGTAGAATTTTGAGCATTATCACTATCACTTGGTTTCCTCTTTCGTGAACCCGATTTTGAATTTGATTTTTGTGTTCCATTTTGCTGAGTATTTGTATGTGCGATATCTTGACACACTCCTGGTTGCACCCCAATAGGAAGAATATCTTCAGGATCTGGCATCTCAACCGGTATATCTTCAAGATCTGGCATGGTATCATCATAGGTGTCATTTGGTTGATACTGTGCAGAATGCATGTCCACCTCAATATTACCTTCCACATAGTCTGTACTTTGATTCATTCCGGTGGCAACTATATGGGTGCTGGTGGTCGTAGTATCTGTAGCAACAAAGTTTCCAAAATACTTGAACAGGGACTTATGAGATTTCTTAGTTACTGTTTGGGTCTTCTCATTATGAGCAGTAACACCTTCCACTGTTGTGAATTGAGTGGTGCGTCAAAACAAACAACATCGTGCATAAGAGAAAACTGAGTCGTGCGTCAGCAAATACACTAAGTCGTGCGTCAACAAGTACACTAAGTCGTGCGTAAGAGAAAATTGAGTCGCACGTCAACAAAACTACATTCATGTGGCAAGAAGAGCAATGTCAGGTGTCAAAAAATAAATCCATGTCACACGTCAACAATATCTCCTTGTCACCTGCCCACATAAAACCTTTGTCGCACGTTAGCAAATGCACTAAGTCACCCGTCAACAAATATCGTTGTCGTGCATTAGAGAAAAAATCTGTTGTGCGTCAACAATAGTACAGTTGTGCGTCAACAAGATCAATGTCAGGCGTCAACAAGTAAACCCTTAATGCATGTCAACAAGATATCCTTGTCACCTGTCCACATAAAACATTTGTCGTGAGTCAGCGAATATTAATAGTCACGTGTCAACAAATAACACCTGTCGCCCGACTGTAAACTACTAACAGTAAACA